>JANTNT010173847.1:0-19191 GCA_024752375.1 Entacmaea quadricolor
GATGTTTAAATGACCCTTATGTTTCACAATAGTCAAGTTTTCAGGTTGATATTTAAGATATTTTCTAAAGTTTATTGATGTCATCAATATTTTAATACTAGCATACATTTCATGGGAGTGATGATGACCCAATGTCCGATTCTCTAGTTTCGAATATCGGTCTCGCATGGCCTCAAAAATGGCTAATTTTACTGCCATCTAGTGCAAAACAAACTAAGTGACCCCCTTTTTTATTTCATTTTTGGAATGGCCATAGCTTAGCTAGTAACTGTATGAAATTTTAATAAAAATCTATGTTCGGTTCTTTTTCTACGGAATTACCTTGACAAGGCTGGGAATAAAAGACATGTAAATATTATGACAACACAGTATTAGAGAGTGACTACAAAAGTTTCCAGTAATCAAGTGACAAAATGTCAAAAATCTTGGCACACCTGTTATAATAGTACAGTGCAATCCCATAGCCAGTTGGTTAATACCCTGTTTTAAAAATGGCTGACAGAATAGTACTAAGAAAGGAAGTACAGTTATGTAGTGATACCATCAAAATACAGAAGGGATTTTAAAAGGTTGTGGATTTCTGGCACAATAAAGAAGCCTCATGAAAATGTAAACATCAAAATGTTTCAATGTCAGTTAAGTATCGTTATACTGGCAGTTTTCATACGAGTGGGAAAAATGGTACCGTGACTTTTAAAGGGCTTTCATATTCAAGCAACATGATTTAATGATATCTATTTTCTCGCTTTCTGATTGGTCCAGAGTGGAAACCATTTAAGAGTCACAGTACTGTATGTTTCCTGCTCATATGAAAACTTCTCTAATATCCCATTATAATGTACATTCTAGTTGAGGCTTGTATCCTAATATTAGGTGTATATATTCATGCAAGTAAGGAATATTTTGTATAAGGAAAAAAAAATGTAGCCTCCTTTGCAGGCATTCTTAGCGGGCAGTCCTGATACTCCCGTCCCTTCTAAGGCCTGCTCAAACAAGCAGAACATTCCATTCCCAGAGTTCAACCAATCAGAGCTCAGCAACGAAAATCTGGAGCTTGACCTTCACCTTGCCAGTAATTTGAGTAAGATTTGCCAAATATTAGAATTCTATCCTTTTTAGAAGGACAGCTTGAACTAAATAAGCATTTCTTGCTGTTAAATATTTTTTATAATATTTGCCTAATTCAACCTATAAAAAGCCTAGATGAATGAACTGTTGTTTATTGAAATCACTAATGCGTGATTGATCTACAAATGAATAGAACTTATTCTATTGGCTATTTGCAGGTACTGAAAACAATGGGAATGGAATGTTCTGCTCGTTTGAGCAGGTGTTAGTGGGGACAGGATTATTAGGACTGCCTGCTAAGAACGCCTGCAAAGAAGGCTAAAAAAAATGTGAAGACTATTGAGAATAGAATATTTTTATAAATTTGTGAAACATAATCAAATAGTGAATGTGTAATAGTCAAAAGAAAACAAAAGAATTAGGTTCTTTCAATGTTTATTAGATTAATATCTATTTCACACTGGTTGATAAAAATCTCCAAGAAGTCATAGACATTAGTGCTGGAGGATATTTTGTGTAAAGTTATCTTAAATGTTATCTTACCATCCTGCAAAGCCATTCTCTTGACAAAACTGGTTGAGTTTCTCTGCATCAACTGGAAATTCTTCAAGGTCACACTGATGCACAAATATCCACTGATAAGTGAAAATGAATGTTCTAAAGAATCAAGACTCAGGATTCCTGTGTCTTCTTTTACCACAGGAATCCCATTTAGTGTTTACATGATAATTATGTTCCTTACCTTATTTGCTAGAAGAATAACTGGTATTGGGGTTTCATTAGTAAGCATTACTTTTTCATTAACATCTTTGTACCACTACAAAATAGATAATAAGAAGATTATAGTCATATTATTGACGGATATTGGAAAGCCCTTTAAGAGGTATAGCTGTGTTAAAGTAATTAGCTAATAACATGGTGATGACTCAAATATGATAAATTAAGTAGTATTTATTTTAATTAAACAAACCTTAAAAACTGCTTCAAATGTTGCTGGTCTACAACAAAAGAAATACCGGTATAAATAATATTCAATGAAGCTTGGAATCTTGACTATCTGTTATTTATGGTATATAACAGATTTTGTCTATCTTCTGCAATGCATTGGGTACCTGTCAATATTTCTAGGGAGGTTGATGTCACCAATTTTTATGCTGGGTGAAAGGGGGTTATATAAATTAATAAAGGGAGTTATACAAAAGGGGGAGTCAGGAAAACTAATAGTGCCTCACAAAAAGGGGGAGTCAGGAAAACAATAATAGTGCCTCACAAAAAGGGGAGTCAGGAAAACAATAACAGTGCCTCACAAAAAGGGGAGTCAGGAAAACAAATAGTGCCTCGCAAAAGGGGGAGTCAGGAAAACAATAATAGTGCCTCACAAAAAGGGGGAGTCAGGAAAACAATAATAGTGCCTCACAAAAAGGGGGGCAGGAAAAAAAACATGGCATAATCCCATTTGCACCAGCCCTCCTCCCTATAAATGATGACCAGCCCTTAATTTAAATGTAATAAACATAAAAAAAATATCCACAGACATGAGTCATATTTACCTGGACAGATCAAATACAATGACAGCAGCAATCCTGAAAAACAACATTGTCATTTACTTTAGTTACAAAACACTCAAATTATGTTATACACACATATACTTACGCATATTTGTAATAGACTCTTGTCATATGACCAAATCTTTCATGACCTGCTACATCCCTTGAAGCAAAAGATCAAAAGTTAAGAAAGCAACCTTTGAAATATAATGAAGAAACCTTTCAAGTGCAACAAAATGGTAACTTTATATTGAAATTATTTTAAGTTCATACCAGAGTTGAAGGTTAATCTTTGTGTTTTGATCCCAGTGTATGACCTTGAGGGCAAAGTCTACTCCAATAGTAAGCTTATAGTTTGGAGAAAAATATCCTTCATAAAAAAATTTGACAAGCAAACGTGAATTTATATTTGAGTAAATATGCATAAATTGTTCTAGTACTACGTAATTTACTAAAACGTTTTAAAAAGCTGTAATTTATACACAAAAAGGCGAAATCAATCTTTGATAGTAAGATTAAATAAAAGGAACAAAAGCTCAGATTAGCTTGAGCGTGGATTGATTTGTAGTGCCATTCTCTGCAATCGCCCCCTCGTGAGAAATGAAAGTAGACGGATCCAGTCTGGAGAGTTGGAATTATTATCCAAAGTATTGTCTGATTATTATTACCTTCCGTGTATCTTCTTATTATAGAGGTCTTTAACATACCATGAAAGTACAGGAAAAATATAATGCAATACGATTAGAATCATAACAACAACACAAAGAAGCAATCAACAAAACGGAAATACCATAACCGGCTATATTACATGCTCACCTTGCCTGCAAAACAATCAAATAAGTTTGTGTGAGTAACTCAAGGATATCTAAAGTCCAAAACGACATATGATCTTACCTACTCCATATTCACCTATTACAAGAACTTTATACAGATGCTCTTTAGCACTTTCCATTTCATCTTCCTCCATCATAAGCTGAAGGGACTGGCACTAGGGCTTCCAGACACACGTCTTTCACGTGACCCTATTCTAGCTTCCGGTTAAGCCAACTGTAGTTGGGGCAGATTATGATGTATACCCTTCTGATTGTTTGGTGTCCCCACTAAGTCATGTGTTACATAACACCCTTATGATTATATTTATGAGTATGATCCTTGAGGCACTAGTGAGTACCAAGCCTTACAACAAACAGGTGACCTTGGAGCAAATTTTGGATTTGGTGGGGAAATGAGGGGAAAATTTTAAAGAGCAATTATTTCTAACAAAAAAATTTTTAAATGGTTAAAATTTTGGGAGGACTTTAGCCCCCAGTTCCTCCTCTCCAGTCCCTGGTTTAGGGAACCTGGAAATGAATTAGACAAGCCATTACTTTGTAAATTGAGGTGCAATTCACAACATCAAACAAGGAAGAAAATACAATGGATTGATTTTCATATCTTTATTTATTAACAATAATGATTATTATTTTTTAATATAGCAAGGTGTGTGATGGTGCTGACAGCAGTTGGGGAATCTGAGTACTGTACAAGTTAAATAAGGAAATCAGCAGGTTGAGTGACTTGTTGTACTCTTATCTTCTGTAATTTAGGAGTACAGTATTATAAAACAAACAACAAAGGCCAAATGTTATTGCCTAATAATATGTCATTCACTTTTGACCATGGTCTAACCAGCATACATGTATCTGAAGCATTTATCAATGCCATTGACCCTTCCCCTCCAACTACTCTATTACCAACTACTCTATTATGTTTACTTATCATCAAGTGTTAATAAGTTGAAAATAGGCAATTGCACACAGAGGCAATGACTCTTTCTACCTCAAATCAAGCAGTAGTGTCAAAATAATGCCAGAAATGAAGAGCACCTCAATATCAGTACAAATAACAGTGTTTTAGCTCATGTTTGACACAAAAAATGGCTTGAAATATATAATCTATTATTTTATAAGGATTTGTATTTTCCCTCCTTTTTTTGTGACGTTTCTTTACTGTTGTAACATATATGTGTCTTTCTTTTTTAAGTTTTATTTATTTATTATTATATATTTATTTTTGTAAATCTTTGGATATTTATTTATAATGTAATATATCACCACCCGCCTAGATTAGTTTTGCTATTTGTGGGAGGGTGATAAAAATTATAATTAATTGATTAATTAAGTAATAAACTTGAAACTTGAATGCATTAAATGGCAAGAGCTTGCTCTCCAATGCATTTTCCCATACAAATCCTTATAAAATGTTTGATTTTAGATTTAATGCCATTTTCCCTGTGTCAAACATTATGAGTTGAAACTATGTTTTAACTAATAAAGGTACTTTTTTCATTTCTTGAATTTTTTTTTAACACTACAAGTTGGTTATAGGAGGGTAGGGTCTTGTGATTTCTGACTTCTGAAGTATTAATCAATGCCATCGACTCTTCCCTCCCCTCCTTTAGAACTGACACTACTCTACCGTTCATTTTTTTAACTGATAGTTGAATTGATCCCCAAACTTATCCAAGAACCTCTTGGTTGCTAAACTATCCATCTCCTCAGCAACTCGTTTCATTGCATCTCGACTAAGTACTTTCTTTTCTAAACGACTTCTTGGACATTTGTTTGATTTGTGAATGTCTGTTAATCTTGCATACTTCTTTTTTCTTGACAATTCTTTTTCAGAAGTACCACTTTTCTTTTTTCTGCTCCTTTGTTTTCTTGCTGTCTTTCCCAGATCAATCCCAGTTTGTGCTTCTATATCTTGCTGAATGTCCTTCCAGTCCTCCTTATTTTGAACTGTACTTGTGGAAGGACTAGAAACTGTTGTAAGAGTACCTTCTTGATAGTTTGTTTTACTCACAGGATTACCTTTATCATCTCTGGCTATGATTATACCATGAAAAGGACATTTTATTCTATCTTTTCTTGGACAAAGATTTCCAGTGGGCAATAATGCTCGACAAGACCACTTAACTGGCTCAAATTTTCCACCAAAAGCTATTTTTCTTTTTAACATTGATCCCTTATCTCCCTCAAAGATTTGCTCAGCCTCAGCATCTTTAGCAGCCCAATAATTATTGTAGTTGTCTGACCTAATGATTTTAGGAGGATCATAGTTTGGATCTTCCCAGTGATACAGATCCATGTCAAATGCAACCACTGGTGCTCTTGCAAGCAACTCTTTACGTTTTTCAGACATCATGATGTTTGAACTGCCCAGTGTTTGTTCACTTGAGGTAGATGTAGAAGAACCAACCTGATTACTATTTGAAGCTGAACAAGTTTGTTTCTTCCTTGCCTCAAGAAGGGCTCTTGCATGTGATGTTGGGTCTTCAGCATCTTTTATGGTGAATCCAAACTGTTTCAGATAATACACTTCCTCATTCTGATAACTATTTTGTGAAGGTGTGTTTTTGCCTTGATCATTAGATGTGTTGTTCTGATTTTTTATTAAGCTTTCCAATCCATACTCTGCCATTTTGTCTTCAGAAATGTATTCTATGCCTTCCTTTTCTGGAACATCTTCAAAATCATCACCATCATCATCATCATCATCATCAGCTTCCTTTTTGTTTTCAGATTTCATGGGAGAAATATTCAGTTCGTTAAATTGATCTTTAGCTGACTGCAGTTGTTTTTTTAAATCTAAAACACTTCTTATTCTTTGATGTGAATGACCAGCTTTTGTAAATACATGTAGCCATTGATTGACCATTGGGAGGTAGTTGTATGTTATTTCTTTATGCATTTCCTTTACAGTATTGATGATGACAGTGTTATCTTCTGTTTCATCAACTGATGGCTGGAACTTTTTCAGTTCTATATTGATTTCATATGACCTTGAACCAAGGCCATGATCTTTCACCAAATCAGTGTCAGTGTATTCTTCACTGTTGCTATCCCTTTTGCAAACTTCATTATCAATAACACAACATTCACTTTCTGTACTCCTTTGTCTTGTACTTTTTGGTGATGTTCCTTCTTCATTGATAACAACACCTTCAGTTTCTCCCTTTCTTGGTGTTTTATTCTGAGTTTTAAGTGTACTGTCTTGCTTTGCACCCACACCTCTTTTTGGTGCTTTAATGTCTTGGCTTTCAAATTCCAAACAATGAACTTCATAGTCATCAGGATGAGGCAGTAGTAATTTGAAACAATTATTAATTTCTGTAATGCACAAATCAATATGACTAGTTTGTTCAGCTATTTCATTCTCCACCTTGTCTATTTTTTTCTGTAGTATTTGTTGTTTTCTTTGCTCTCTATCTTGGGCATGCCTTCTCTCTCTTAAAGATCTTGTCCTGATGGCATCAAATTCAACATGCTTTACTCTCTTCAAGTAGTGGTATCCTAAATCAAGTTTCTTGTAATGACTTCCATATTTCTGGTACCAGTTTTCAATTGCGTCCACTGCCTTTTCTTTCATAGTTTTAGCAGTTGTTAAGGGAGGAGGTAGTGGGGCATTTGGATCTGTACCAACAACCAACCCAAGAAATATCTGAAACTCAGAAAGAAGAAGTTCCCTAAAAGCATGAGATCTCGTGAACAGCTCACTTATTATCTGGAAACACGAAAGCCTTATTTCTGAATGTTTTTTCTTGAGTTGTGTGATTAAGATGTGATAAACGTGATTCACATACAAATCTGATGTCTTGCAAATGTTTTTCACTCGTTTAATTTGATTTTCGTCAAGGGATGGTTTGCCAGTCGTTGTCAGGTCTTCGATCAGTTCTCCAAGCTCTTGAAGAAGGTCCACGTTTGCTGCTGTCATTTTTGGTTCAATCAACGCCAAGGCAGAATACAGAAATCACTTTACTTCCACACTAAGTCATTTTATTTTTGAGGAGTTTTGTTATTGCTGACTTTGTTCATTTTTAAGTGGCTCGCTAATGCTTATGGGAGAATTAAACAACGAGCATTTCTATTGGCCAGAACTATAGAAGATATAACACTGTATTTGATTGGCTTAAATTGATGTTTATGTTACCGCTGGGCAAAATATCCGGCTCACATACTTCAACAAATAAAAATGGCGGTACATTCAATTTGGACATTAAAGGAAAGCAGTTGCATAAAAGAGGAAGAAAAAGCTCAAAAACACTTAATTGTGAACTAATATGGTATTACATTGAATGTATAAGGTTATTTGCGAAACATTCATTCATTCTATCACTAAATGAAGATGAAGCCTTCAGCAGGTCTCCAAACAAAGCGAAAAGAATTTGCGAAAGAGCCAAAAAAGTCTGCAGAAATACTTTCGTTCACGAATGCTGCGGTGCAAGCTATTTCTGCTGCCAATAGAAGTGAAAGACAACAAGCATCTCCCAATTCTGTTAACAAAATTTCTAAATATGGCGAGCAAATGGAGGTCAATAGCATGTGTAGTTCTGGACCTTCTTTCTCAAGTGACAACTCTTTAAATGATCAGCGTGACGTACTTGAGTTAGGAAGCAACCTAACTTCATTATCAAGCACTTCTAGTCAAGACAGAGCTGACTGTAAGATGGATACTTCTTCTTTGGAGAGCTCATTTAATAAGAACACAGCTCAAAGAGTAAGGATACCATCCAGGCTACTTAGAGAAATAAAGTCTCCATTGGAAAGGAGTAGAGTTGCTACTGGTAATCCACAAACAGGTATCTATACAAATATATAAGTTAATTATGATAAAAAAATACATTAACGAGTGAAAGTAAATTTGTAATACCATTGAAAAAGAGTACTTAATGACATTTGGAGCAATTGCCCTCTGACATAAGTTGACGATCGAAACATTAAATTTAAGTATACTTTTTTTCAACAATGTTAAGCCCCAGTCAAATGATACTGCAAGTCCCTGCATGTCAACTTGCAGTGACTTGCACTGAAATTTTAGAATGCTCAATTTGCTTTAAGTCCCTTCAAACCACTCCAAGCTACTGCAAGTCACCAGTCAAATGTGAATGCAAGTCAAAACTTTCAGGGACTTGCAGTATTGTTTGACTTGGTCTTTGCAAATGTACTTTAACTCATTACAATGTATTTTATTACACACTGACACAGTCTACACTAGTTTACTCACTAGTTTCCATTTATTATAAAAATGACAATTTATAAATGATATACAAATGATGTTTACTAAATTAATTCACATGCAGCTTCCAAATCTATGATATCTCTGCAAAGTAATAATTAAGGAATACAAAATGGGTTTGTATCAGTATTTAACAACAGAAAATGTTTGCCATGTTTACATAGCTTGATATAAACACGAGGAGAGTTTGGAAGAAGTTGAGATCTGTTGCATAAAACCAAGCTGTAGACAAGGTTTTACACAAAGCTTAAGACTTCTCCCAAACTTTCCAAAGTGTTTATTTCAGGCTATGTAAACACAAGGAAATGTTCTCTATTTGTTTTACAAAAAAGATGAGGGCAGAAACTCAGTCCATGTTTACATAGTCTTATATTAATACATGAATGTTAGACAATCAGAGTGGACATACATAGTATCTTGTCTATTTTATAAACTGGGTATAAAAGCCCTGTTTAAGTGTTGAACTTGTGGTAGCTTGTATTTGTACTGTTCAAAAGAGATGCAGATTGCCTCAACCTGGATGAGTCAGTTGGTTAGGGTGCTGGTCTGTTGTGCTGGAGGTCAGGGCTCTAGTCTCACCCAGAACAACACTCAGCATCTTAAAAAATTGAAGAGAAAGTGCTGCCTTTATAATCTACAAACAGTAAGACTTGAGTGGCTTGGATGATAACTTAAAATGGTAGTCCTGTCTCTCCATTCTTCACCTAGCCAATATTGGAGGGATGTAAAAGAACCACTTAGGATGTAAAGAAACTCTGGCAGTGACCATCCTTTGTGTCTGAGGTCTTACTAATCATTTCTTAATGTGATTTGGGAGGGGATAGGAGATTCTGGTGCTGTGTCTAGTATGAGACATTTGTCCTATTGTATTGCACCTGTCAGAGTTATTGCAAGTCATTACAGGTCATAAGTTGGCATTCAAATGAGAAACAAGTCAAAACTTGCATTCTCCTTTGAACAGCGGCTTGAAAACAGTGACAGTTATATAAAGTAAAGTAGAAAGAAGCATGAGGCAAGGGGAAGTGTTTTCTTACACTTTTATAGCAGCTAGAGCGCGAAGCATACATTTTGTACAGTCTTAAGTAACTGCTTTACAATTATTATACTTTGATGAAATATTTTGAAATAAGGAAATCTGCAATCATGGATAAAAAGGCACACTTGTGTTTCATTCATTGACCTTTCAGAGCAGGTGTCATACTTTACTTGTAATTTTGAATAGATTTTATAACCATGATACCCAGGGGGTACTGCCATATATAACCTATATGCATGAGGACATGCTACTGGATGGAGACTATGAATGAATAAAGAGTTTCAGTTTATAGACAATCTGATGTTTTACCTCTACACCACCATTCTTTCTTTATACCTGTATATACACACACCTAACACATTTTCTTATCTACCATTTCTATCATAATTTTATGCATACCCAAATTTACAGTGTTTAACTTACCCATAGAGAAAATACATTACATTAACTGGCTGCATTGCCAGTGTAGTAAGTCCTTGTGGTGTAGAGCTAACACATCGGACTAGTAAACCAAAGATGTTCGATTCCTGCCAAGGGCTTAAAGTTATTTTTCTTTATACATAAAAACCATGGATGCATTTAATTTCTGGATAGGGTATGGTTTATTTAGGATTTTGGTCTTAAATAGGGTCATAAATTTACATGTTATTATCTTAAAGAGTGTTAGAGTTTTGAAATGTAATGTGTTCTTCAGCATTTTGGTGTCTTAGATAGGGTCTGAAATAGATGTATCATACTGGTTGTTGCTCAATAACACCACTTCATTCCATGGATGCCCAAATGAAAAATACAGGGCATAGCTACCTGTATGCCAATATGCACGTGTGTACCTGAGGAAATGTAAAAAAAAAAAATAAAAATAAGATTTAATCAAAAAGTAAATAAAATCTGAGAGGTAATCCTGTGTACCTCTAAAAAAAAAAAAAAAAAAAAAAACCTAGCTACACCCCTGAATGGGATTATGGTGAGCCAAAGCAAAAAACCATGAACACCCAAATTATGTCTTGAATGTAACAATAATGTCACCAAAACAGCTGCAAGAATGAAGATTCTAGATTAAGGCTAAATCACTTCTAAAACCAAAATGTATGTATGTTCTGACTAATAAACCATATTGTTTTATAGGTTTTGGCTTGGAATATTAATTTATTTAATGGTTCCTTTCTTGTTTAAGTTCAGGCTTATGGTTGAGCCACTTGCATTTTCATGTGCAGAGCTGATTGGCTGTTAGACAAACTTTCCAGAAACATTTCCAAGTGTTCAGTGTGTTTTTACATTGACTGTAAGATAATCTTGTCATAGATAGGGTCAGGGTTTTAAGGTCCCAGCAGTACATACCTATAGATAGTGACTCCCTTCACCCTCAGATAATGAAGCATTCACCAAATATAAGACCTCTTTAGACAAGGCCAAAAAAACTCACTTTAAGCAAACTTAATCTTAATAATGATAATTCTCTATTGTATTTGTGATACAATCCCTTATTTTATTTCCATTTTAGATGTTCAACAACCAACAGCACTGGTTGTTCGGCATGTTGATGGCCCATCAGCATGGGTATCCATGGCAACCAACACTTCATTAGCTGATCATATAATGATGAGTCATGGAGAGCCAACCAGTACAACTACTGTATTCACTCATCAAATAACACAAGCAAAAGACTTGGATGACCAGGAAATTGAAAACCATCGGCAAACAGTGTTATCACCAAAACATAAAGAGAAGCTGAAAGAGAAACATGACAAACGTGTAAAGAGTACAGACAATGAACAAGTTGTCAGTCGCACTGCCATTTTGAAAAAGGTAAATATTTATACGCCTGTACTTTAATTATTATAAATAGATAAATAATAATGGGAGTAATAAATAATAAATAATGGGAATTTGAAGTGGCACATCCATAATATGTAGTGGTTCTTCATCCACTGAAGTCCAGTTGGCATTTAGAAATGTTGATTTTTATGGAGGAAGGGAAACTGTGGAACCAGGAGAAAAACCCTTGAAGCAAGGGAGAGAACCAACATATCTCTACTCACATGTGATCCCAAGCCAGAATTGAACCCGAGTCACATTGGTGAGAGGAGAGAGCTCTCACCACTGCACCACCCATGCTTCTCTTGGAAATAATATATAAATGTGAAATAATGTTAAGATTCCAAATAGTATTTTTACAACAAGAACAGTATACCAAGATTTTTGAAATTTTTTTTGATACAATTCTGAGCTTTTACAAAAACACTAACCTATCAAAGCAGGCATGAGACGGGACATAGACAAAAATTGTTGATCTCAACAAATATGACATCAGAAGCTGTCACCTGCCCACAGTGTTAGGCAAAGACCTAAAAGTTTCAAGTCATTAAGAACTTTGTTAAAAGTGTCCAGGTTCGTGCAGGTCGTTGAACTCCTTGAAAAGTGCTGGAATTTAAAATGTCATTTCAAGGGCAATTGAAACTCCTTGAAAATACAAAAATTGAAGAAATGTCCTCTAAAAAATTGTTAATACCCTTGAAAAATCCTCACCTTTAGCTCTTATTTTAAAATGCCGATAAAACACAGCCTCTCTTTTGTAAACGTCACATATGCTTGAAATATGTTGATTGTAAATTTCCAAGAAATCTTTAATGTGAAGTATATTTTTGGGAATGTCCTTGTGATTGCAATAATGCTATTATCTTACATGTACAACTGCTTTCCAGGCATTTTGTGTTTTTGCACATGCATATATACCATGTTTGACGCCATGTACAATCCTCTAATAATTACCATGCACATAGATCTTCAGATACCCAGGGTGTTGTGGAAGGGCTGTGCACGTGTGAAGAAATACCAAATAAATTGAAATAAAGAGTTGGTAAATAATCCTTGAAAATTGTCATTTTGGTCCTTGGATACTCCTTGAAATGTCCTTTAATATTTTCATGGGAATCTTGCATGAACCCTGAGTGTCAAAAAACTAAATCATTTTCTTATGCAGTAATGTTTCCTTAATTAATCCTGTAATAACAGACCAATGATGCCACATCTTCAGGTTTGTGCCAAGGTGCTCCCATTACTGGAGCCTTCGTGACTAATGCAAAGACTTCAGGTAAATATTAGAAAGTTCTTGTTTTTTTACATGGCATAAAATGGTATCAAGTACAATTAAAATGCATTTAGTTTTCTTTAAAAGAAAACTTTTTTTATTTTTGCATATTTTTTTCTTTTTATGTAACAGATTCCACCAAAGCTAAGTCATTTTCTTTAAGTGAACGAGAAAGGCTTTTGAAAGAGGAGTTTATGAAAAGGTAACTTTAACATTTTTATAGTTAGAGAGTGCATGCCATAAATTGGTGAAAAAATTACTTTTTAGCACGTAGTAGTATTTAGTTATCATCTTTTTTGTTATCAGATAACTAAAAATTCACTCAGGCATGAACTACGAAAAAAAAAAGAAGGAAAGACAAAGATAACTCTATAGATACCTTGCTGTTATTATTTGCACCATTCTGCTACAGTGTTATCCACTAGTTTGTATATAATAGTGCAATCAGAGTTTTATTTCACAGATATATGGCATGCAATCCATATAATGTGCTTTTATTGTCTGTCTTGATGTGAACTTCTTCAACCTTATTTTTAACAAATAGAAAAGATGTAAAGAGTGCTCCAGTAAAGCGTGTGGTACAACCAACAATTATACCAATGAAAGAAACAGAAGTGTCTAGTTCAAACACTGATGGTAATGCTGTTGTCAGTGCTGCCGCTATTGCTGCTGCTGCTGCATCTGCTGCGACAGCACCATTTTTACAGGTAATACAAATAAAGCAATGAAAATCTAATCAATAAATAGCACAATATTTCCATGTACTATTGATTAAAGACCCTTGACCTCAGGCATGTAGGAGTTTTTGTTTCCCACACTTGAGGAGTTTGTATTTTTTAAGGATTGATGTGATAGGGAATGTTGATTTGCTCATAACAGTTACCAGGAGTGCATCTCCTGCTCTGAAACCATGCTATTAGCCTCTACCTATGCCCTATTTCCATGGCAACCTTGTTTTTAGTGGTGAGAGTACTGGCCTCTAACCATGGCAACTTGGATTTGATTCCTGGATTTGTCATTATAGTTATTCTTCAATCCAGTATTTAATCTTTAATCAACTACTTTTAAAACAGTATAAAACTATACTTCCTTGGGTTAAAAATGAAAACAATTCAACATTTCCAACTGAAATTATCTAATATGAAATTTTTATCAGTGTCATAATTAATACACAATAAAATAAGGCAAATTAATTAAGTGTCTTCTATTCCATAACAAAATGGAAAATAGGGACAGTGAATTTTTTCTTTTCCTTTTCCTTTTCCTTTTTTTCCCTTTGATTTTTCAAATTGCACTCAAAATTACAGCTGGTAAATAGCAGTAAAAATTAAATATATCAGTAGAAATTGACTTTGACCTACTTAACCTAACCATTAACCATATATACACTGGATGCATAAATATAGTGATTTATAATACTTATAACATTCTTTATGTAAATGATTAACCTTTTTATTCTAAAACATGTTTCTGCATTTAATACAAAAATAAAATAAAATAAATTAAAAATTAATATTAAAATATATAATATTTATTTAATAATTTATAATATTTATTGCGTACACATCCACTATTTTTACAACTAAGATATATTATTTGCAATTCTTTAGATTCAGCGTGGACTGGAGTCTCAGATTTCAGCTTTAGTAAGCAGCCTAAATGTGTTACATGAGCAACAAAGTAAGATTGAGCATCAGAAGGCTGCTGATCAAGAACTAAGGTTACAGGAGCAATTAGATATACGACTTAAAAAGTTAGAAGAAGTACAAGGACAAATTTTAGAGTTACAGGTTGGTATTTGACTGATAACTATAGGAAATGCTATTAATTTCCTAGTGGAAACTCTTTACTTACCTTTGATAAGATGATTAACATCAAATAATATTCTAGCACCCAGTTAGCTCAGTTAATAAAGCTTTTTGTTGTGTGGGAGGTTGTGGCTTGAGTTCTGACTCCTTCATGCTTATGGTTTCTATTGTGGTTTCCTCTTTAATTATTCATGAATTTGTACTTATTTCTTTGTACTTGTAAACATATTTAAGTCCTTACACATTCAATTATTAAACTACTTGATAATGGTGTTACGATGGCACCAAAACGTCGTAATTTTATATAATTTGATAATGATAATAAAAATGTTGGTGTTGTTTACTAATTGTCTGTTCTGTATAAATTCATTTTTCAGAACTCACAAAGAAATAATCCACCAGGATATCCTGCACAACCTCACCAGCCTTTTGTTCCACCAGGATATCCTGCACAACCTCACCAGTCTTTTGTCCCCTATCCTTGTGTGTCAAAGGCTATGACCTCTGTAACATCTTGTCATGGTGTCCAAGATCCTACATTAGTTACCTCAGCACCTTATCAAAAATACTCAAGACCACCCCTCACAGTTACAGTGGATGCTCAAACGCCTCCAGTTTCTTATGTCCCTGCAGCTCAACTTGTCTCACAAGCCCAAAATCAGACTTCTGACATTGCTAATGGTAATACAATTTATAGGTGGTTTTCCCAAGGGAATGAAGGTGGTTGCCATGTTGGATGATGTTCACCATACATTGTTAACTATTCAATAAAATAACATCTAACATGGTTGCCATGTCTTCATTTTATTACAAATGGTTACAAATTGGGTCGCCCACCACTGTCTGAACAAACACTGTGATTGGATGAAGAAACAAGAGAATATTAGAGCAAGACAAAACAAGCCATGCAAAACAAAGACCTGTTAGAACATGGTCCTTGTTATGCATGGCTGATTCTATTTTCTTGTGCCATTATTCTTTTGTTTCTTCATCCAATCACAGTGTTTGTTCAGACGGTTGTGGGTTACCCTACAAATTACCTATTGTCACAACAGAAACACAAAGTGTCTATTAGTGACTGTAAATGATTTTTTGTAGTTCCTTCATCAAAGTTCAAGCTTGTAAAGAATACAAAGACTCAAACTTCTCCTGAAGACTATTCACCTTCATTTAAAGATTCTCCATTACAGACTCCTCTTCCCAGGAAACGGCCTCCTCTTCCTATTTCAAGGGACCTACCAACGTCACGTGCTAAAGCACTACAGTATTGTGATCTACCAAGAGAGAAGAGAGTGCATTTTAATGAACCAGATCATGGTTACCCTGCAACAAGAATGTCACAACATTCAACACATCATCTAACTAGTACGTTAGACTATCTACACCTTACATTACAACTACATGTGCTACACTACACTGAGCTGTTATCACACCACACCACACCTACATTACACAACACTACACCATACCTACTAGGTTTTTTACAATACAACTACTGTAACGAAGGCCACTTAATATCCAATCAAGATTTAGAGTGAAATCAATGCATTCCAACTTTATCCAATTCTAGCCAATCAAGAGCAAGTATAAAAGCCAAGCTATGAATTTTAACAAACAATTTTCAATTGATGTTATCAAGAGACCATGGGAATGAAACATTGTGATTGGCTGATTTGAAGATTCTACTGATTGTGATCTTCCATGATTGGCTCAAGTTTTCACTCTAATTCTTGATTGGTTCTCATTGTCTAAGTGACCCCATTTACAGCAGTCACTGTAATATTGTAGAATCTTGATGTATTTATTTGCATAGGATTACAGAGTCAAGCCGATGGTCACGTTACAACCAGGCCTCTGAACAACCCTCGTTTTGAGACAGATGTTTTCCCACAAAGGTTAGTGTTTAAACTCATTTTAGTCATCCTTTCATTAGGAACACATGTTGCTATTAGAATAAAATGGCAATACAATACAGAACAGATAACAACGGGAATATTTCTTACATGAAGTGATGGCCCTAATTTTAATGGCATTTGTCGCTGTTGCATGAAGAAATCAATAATGCTAAAAGCAAAAAAAAAAAAAATAGATTGTGTTTTCCATTGATTCACCCAAAAGACAACGACGACAATGCCGAAAGCAACAAAAACAGCAGCAGCAACAACAACAAAAAGTAAATAGCAGCTGAAATGTTTGGATGGACATGAAAAAGTTGGGACATTCGCAACCTGAAGCACACGCACACGCACACGCACACGCACACGCACACGCACACGCACACGCACACGCACACGCACACGCACACGCACACACACAATGACCTTAGTTCTTAAACCTTGATCATAAATTGTAAAGTACAAAGTAAAGATTAATGGTCCTTGAAGGCTGAGGGATTGCACTTACTGTTGCTATGTAACAATGTCAGTCTTTAGGCAGTTATAGCGCGGCCCAGTACGCGGTAGATTTGTTTGGCTCTAAATCGAATTTTAGCTCTCCTCCACATTTTCTAGAGAAATGCTTTATCCTGCTTATACTTTGAGTGTTTGTCTTCCTCTGGGTGCAGTTTCATTATAATCTATGAGATAAATTTGGAGATATTTGGGGATATCTAAGAGTTTAATTTATGTGGAAACTAAAGAATGGACTTCCCCCAGCCAAAGTTGCTACTTCTGGGGTACCTATTTATAGAAAACGCGAGGGTTGTCCAATACTCCTACAAATTTATGCACAGCATAATTCAGTTCTTTCTCCTCTCTCATGATTAATACAACAAAATCAGAAGCATGTTGGATTGATGAGGAAAATAGTATTAATGAAACAAATGATATCCTAAAGTGGGTTAGTCTCTATAAGAAAGGTATTAAGATATTGGGAATTTGTTTCTCATTTGATGATGCCTGGCATTATAACAATAACTTCCAAAGAGCCTTCGAAAAGTTTAAATCAATACTTAATATTTAGAAAATACGTAGCTTGACGTTAGATGGAAGAATCCAAGTTGTAAGATGACTTGCAATGTCTAAACTTATGCATGTCTGCAGTAATATATTTGTTTCCGATTCATTCAGGAAAAAAAGTTAAAGAGGAAATAATGCGAGATTACCAGATTTTGAAAGCAAATTTTCAGTAAAATAGTATCTTAAAATGTTGGGCTGAATATTCTAAACAAGATATAGAAAGCATTACCGAGGCTGCTAATGTTCTAATGCAACCACTGTGGAACAAGATGTACGCACCGAGATAGCTCCGATTCCATCGAACAATAGTTTCAATACGAGGCTCCGTTCTTAAATACCTGAAATATGTGATTCGCACGGAGCCTCGAATTGAAACTATTCTTCGGGGTAATTGGAGCGTATCTCGGAAATGGCCTATTGGGAAGACACCATGTTTTTTCCAACAATTCGCGGTTAAAGAAATTTACCATATAAAGGACGTTCACAATGAATCTTTTGCTTTGAATCTTTTGATTGGAGTAAGGTTAGGGAAAAAGGAATAAAGGATAAACATCTATTTTAGTGGATCAATTTAATTGAGGCAATTCCTTTAAATTGGAAAGCTCTCCTTAGGGTTGGGGTAAAAAAGGAAATAGAACAGATGAATATTAAGGAAATTAACTCGAGTTTAAGAAGAAAATAGAGTAAATAGAGGAAATAGAACAGATGAATATTAAGGAAATTAACTCGAGTTTAAGAAGAAAATAGAGTAAAGATGTCTATAAGGACCTAATTAATGGCAAATTTAAAAAAACCAACGTCTCTGGGAAATATACAAAAACAAATAGGCACAAGTAAGATTGACTGGAAGAATGTTTATTCCCGTATTTGATACTTATACCAGATTTTTTCAGTAAAAAATCCTAAATAATTGTCTTTCTTTAAATTATGATTTATTCCGTTTCAAACTGTCTAGTAGACTGTCCGAGCTGTTCTTATTGCCACACCTTTAGTGAAACGATTGATCACCTGTTCACTGAATGCATTGAGTCAAAGAACTTTTATTTTTTAAATCAATTTGTGACAATGGGCAGGGATATTTACACAGGTCAGAGCCCCAATTGCACGTTAATACCCCCTAAGAAGTAAGACTTCAATTAAAAATTTATATAAATAAGAAAAAACACACAAGAACATAGTCGGTTTATGATGGTTTACGGAGGCTTGTACTGATCGACCTTGTTGAAGTAACTGAAATGCAGTTGTTCTCTAAATTGGTTTAAGCTAAAGTTCTTAAAATCAGGTGGAAGATCATTCCAGAGTTTAAGGAGACTCTAGGAGAAAAGAGCACATGAAGTAGGAATGTTTATGATAGTTTGTCATACGGTAGTTATTAACGTCGTAGCTGCGAGTTTTGTATCGAGTGGTAGGTGGAGTGGCATATTTGTTGAGGTCAGTGTCCATTGTCCCTGTATGGAATTTCAAAAATTGCGTCAAGTCTGTAAATTCCCTTCTATATTCTAACGGAAGCATGTTTAGAGTTCGTAATTGGTTGGTGTTGGACATGTCTTTAGCATAATACAAAAGAAAACTAGTGATTAATCTAGTTTGAGCTGCGTCGGTGTATAATACGTAGAAACGATGGATGGGTTGT
>JANTNT010173958.1:0-19169 GCA_024752375.1 Entacmaea quadricolor
GTTGCCTAATAGTGTAATCAAGAAAAAACTGTTGAAATTTCAAAATATTTTACCGTGGATATCTCCCTTAATTTCATGATGTTCTCAAAATAAAAATTCGCCGCGCGAAGTGTAATCAAGAAAAAACTGTTGAAATTTCAAAATATTTTACCGTGGATATCTCCCTTAATTTCATGATGTTTTCAAAATAAAAATTCGCCGCGCCGCCATCTTTGTTTTGATTTTTTTTTACTTTAAAAGCTCGCGCCATCACGCAATTCGTACCCATGCCTTGCGCGAAAAATTACTATATGGAGCCAACTTAGGGGGTATGGTATGCGTGTAAGGGGGTCTTCAGAAGACTTTAAGGAAAACGTAGGGGGAGTGGTGATTTAGTTTTAAGTTTCTTTAATTTTTTCTCCAGCCCATTCCCAGGCAGAAATAAGAGCGCTCGCCTTACCCTAGTTTCTCGGGTCAAGTCATTTGTTAGTAGAATTGTTTGTTGGTTCTCTCCCTTGCTTCGAGGGTTTTTCTCCGTTCTCCGGTTTTCCTCCCTCCATAAAAATCAACATTTCTAAATTTCAATTCGAATAGAAATCGAGTACTATTGTTTTGCAATCACTGAAATAAATACGGGAAAGGTCTTCTGTTATCTGATTAAAACACATTGTTTGGTCTTGTTTAGGTCGAGCCCTACAACTACCAAGGGTCCTGGGCAGACCACTTCATTTCAGACCCCAGAACAGTAGGTGTCGTCAACAACCCAGAAGAACCAGATGGAATCTCCGACGAACACGAACCCGCGCGTTGTCTTGGATGCATGTACTCAAAACGTACTAAGTCAATGAGCGAGAGACGGAAATCCATCGATTTAATAGTCGATCCTGAGAAAGCATCGTACACGAACGAAGCCGATGAAGACTTTTCTGGTGAGAGTGAATCAATTAGCTATGCAAACAGTGTAAATTGCTCGGCCGCAGGGAATGAGGAAGAAAATGGACCCAATAATTTGGACGAGTCTTCGCCTACGGGGAGAGTTCGAATTCGAAAAGAGGTTCTGCGGCTTGTTGTGAAGTTGAGCAGTGCTGTTGGGTCAAAGTCGCACCAGGAGGGACTTCTACTGTAAGTAGCATTCTTGTTGATAAATCGTTATCGTTGTCATTGTTATATTCATCATTTTCTTTATTGTCATCGACACCATCGCCATCGCCAAGGAGCAAGGATGGTACAGTTGGTTAACGCACGGCCTTCAGTGCGAGGGGTCCCTAGTTGGATCCGCAGTGACCTCACATCCTTGTTTCGACTTCTTTCCTTTTCGTGTAGCTTTAATTAGCTTTAAATGCCCGTAAAAAGGAGCACTGATGGAGAGAGGGGGGTAAATATGAGTGCACCGTCGGCCTCAAATTTATCAGTCTCTGAGTACTGTCATGAGTTATTGACGTTAAATAAGAACCTTTTAATACCTTTACCTTTTTTACCTTTGCCACCTTCAACGCCACCATCGCCATCGCGATCACCATCACCATCACCATCACCATCATCATCATCATCGACATCGCCATCATCGCCATCAACCACGTCGTCAATCACATTGTCTTTATCAACGTCGTCATCGACGTCATCGTCGTCGTCGTCGACGGCATGAACCACGTCGTTGACACCGCGGAAATACGTTTCGTGACGTCTTTCATTGATAGCCTCCAAAGCTCGAAGATTTTTTGTAAAATGTCTTTTTTCAGGCGTCATATTTTATGTTCTGGAGGAGGAGGAATAAAAAATATTGTACTCCGAAAAAAAATGCTATGTTGACTCGTATCGGAGAAAACCAAGAAAACTGAACCAAGTGGTCGTATCTAACAACCAGTTACTTACAAGTAGTGGATTTTCTTGTTCTTCAGGCTCAAAGGTCGTTTTCCTCATATCTTCCAAGATCTCTGTATGTTCTGTGAAGTAGTAGATCTAATGAGCGTGTATCAATTCCGTCTGGTTATAAGAAGATTCTTGATACACAAGCTTTTCGATGATGTATTATTTACAGAGGTACGACCTTTATCTGTCTATTTGTTTGTCTGTTTGTTTGTCTCTGTTTTTGTCTGTTTGTTTGTCTCTGTTTTTGTCTATCTGTTTGTCTATGCGTTTGTGTTTGTTTTTGTCTGTTTGTTTATGTCTGTTTATCTCGGTGTCTTTCTTTATTTTTCTGTTTGTTTGTCTATCTATGTTTTTTTTTTTGTTTGTTGGTTTACTGTTTGTTTGTCTATCTATATGTTTTTTCTGTTTGTTTGTCTGTTTGTTTGTCTGTTTAATTTGTATCTATTTTTTTGCCAGTATCTCTAAGTCTGTCTACTTATGTGTGTGTTTGTCTGTGTCCGTCTGTTTTTTACCCTTGTTCTTCGTTCCATTGATTTCGTGGCATCAATATTCTTTCAGATCGACGAGCGTGCTGACTCTATAGCCAATGGCGGAGTATCGACAACAAGTGCATCTAATGTTAGCTAAGATCATTCAACAGACGCCGTCAGCAACTACCGATGTAGTTGGAGATTCAGTGTTTTCAAAGGGCGTGGTTGTCACCAAGAACATGTATAATTATCCCCGAAGAATAATTGTTAAAAAATTCCAAATGACAGGTGTCTAACCACCCAATTCACTTCCCCTGACCTCGCTCTTGCGATGTTGAAAAGAGTTAAATTCCTCCGTGTTGTAATCCAGCAGGACGTACGGAGTACACCATGCGTAACATGCAAATGGTTCCCACGTAACTAGTGTTTAATGAAGCGGTAAAAATATTTTCCCTCGACTGTAATGGTAGCTTAAGCCTGGTTTCCATATGTCGCCGGAAGACACCGCCGGCATGCCGTAAGACTTGAACTCAGCTCAACTTTTCGTAAGCATGACTGCGACGACCTAGTACCTGCGGTGGTATCGCAGGCATGTCGCCGACATATGGAAACCAGGCTTTACATTTAGTTCAGGCCAGGGAAACATAATTAGTCATACAATTTTCCCACTCAAAAAGCATTCGCTTAATACGCCGGCGTAAGACGCAAGGTAAAAGTTTCCAAAATGTGTTTAAATTGTTGTGCAGGTTAAGTTTTTATACAAAATTAGTTGATCGATGCAAGAAGTTAACAGTTCTTTTCTTAAACTTCTGACAAATCTCCATAACCTCGTTGTAACACAAACTTGTTCAGTTCCTTCGTCTCCGTCGTTTTTTCTCACAAGCCCGTTCAAACAATATTGTACTAAGCAACAGACGCAATACTGAGGCACAGTTGAAGTTTCGCTTGCGTCTCCTTGAAAACCGAGGTTTGCTCTTGTGGTTGTGTCGCTAGCCAAAACGGGGTTTTAAAATCCACACAAACCCTTATGTAGGCACCCATAAACTAAGTTTGCGCTCTCTTCGAATTTACACGCCATATTCAAGATAAAATTGATCACGTAAAAAGTTGAAATGCTTCATCGTAACAAACAATAATTCTTTTATTAAAAATAAAACCTCTAATAAACTTTGTTCTGCTCAGCCGTATGATGCTATAAAACTAATAAAACAATGATTCAAATAAAAAAGTTGTGAAATCGGAAGTAAGGCAGATCATTTTCTAAGATATAAAATAACAAACGAGTTATAATTCGTCTTCTACTCGAATTGTATTTGAGTTGTACAGAGCAAGATTTACAGTTCTTTGAATTTTTTTAAAGCAGTCTAGAGGAGGAACCTCATGATCCCAATACTTGACCACATGGCCCTCTCTATCAATCAAATATTTATTAAAGTTCCAAGTGGGGCTCCAGTTTGTCTCTCGCGCGAGCCATTTGTATAGCGGGTGAGCATTCTCTCCTGTGACCTTAATTTTAGAAAACATTGGAAAATGGACTTCGTAGTTTTTTCTGACAAAGCGGAGTATGGCGCTGTTTCTTTTGGGCTCCTGGTTGCCAAACTGATTAGACGGGAAGCCAAGAATGACAAAGTGTTCCATTGGGAACTTGGATTGGATTTCTACCAATTGTCTGTAGTGAAGATCGGTATAGCCGCACTCGCTCGCAACATTTACGATAAGCGCAACCTGAAAGACGAAGAAAACTATATTTATAATCATTCTTAGTTTAAGAGGCTAATTTTGTCACTTAAATGGGAAACTTTTCGTACGAATTGGAAACAAAAGCTATGTGATTGGATAGTATCCGTTTTCTAGCTTTCTGATTGGTTCAGAGCGGAAGCCATTTAAGAGTCACGGTACCGTACGTTTCCCACTCGTGCAAAAAAAAAAACTGCTCTAAGCTTCGTTTTCACGAATGTCAGTTTATCTTTATAACAAACTTATTGTTTTTATCAGTGGAAGTGTGGCGTTAATCCAGCATATCTTTTAGTGAAAGTGAAAAAAAAAATTACTTGCAAACAAAGACATGAAGCACTAGAACAACTGGACCACCTCACAGGCATCCCTTTAACCATAATTTGCGCGCAATTTTGCGCGTTCGTGGACCTTTTTTTAATAGGATATTTCAAGTTTTCAAATATTTGCTGTATTTTTCGAATGAACTCTCGACTTGAAACTATTATTCTATCCCCATGTATAAAATATTGGCCGATACGTTCAGGATCGCATGCAAAACAATCAGAGTCGAGGCTCCGGGGAAACAATGGGCTCATCTTAATTATTCTTTTGTTTCCCTGGAGCTTCGACTCTGATTGTTTTGTATGTAATCGTTAAACCAAAATATCGAAAGTGGGCTATTCCAGTCGCGTATTTCATACTGTTTTCTAACTTTTAACAATTATTGAAATTTTAGCGTAATTTGTCTCCTTTGTAGATGTCCTTATGGTCGATCACGTGACGGCCCGTAGTATGACTGACCTCAAAGGACGTCAGGAGGCTTCATTAACAGATATCTACTGTGGAAATCTTGTCCTGTCATAAAAGAAAGCTGGTTCTGTCCTAAGTGTTTTATCTTTTCATGCCACTCACATATCTATAAAAGTTAATGATTTTTCTATATTAAATACCCAGCCAAATGCACGATCGAGTCAATACCCCATCGGGCTTCTTTTTTGCACAAGAAGGGGATTTGACCATGAAATAAGCGATTAAATTAGACTGGTGCAATAAGTGATTTGACTGGGAATTTGAGATATGACGCTTTCTATGACTCAAGGGATGGGGCAACACGGGAACTCAGGGGTAATTGCGAGAAACGAACGATAGAATTTTAGCCCCGGATTCCTGAGGATGGGGTATGGAATTTGAATGAAAAAATCTAATTTCCGGGGGATACTGAATGGTGCATATGGCCAACTTACTAAGTGCGACAAGAAAGAACAATACTTATTTTCTTTTCGAAAACAGGTAGTCTAAGAAATCAAAACGGCTGTACGTCCACTCAAGTGGGGGCCACCAGAAAATATATTATATTATATTATTATGCTATCTATATTTTCAATAACGTCTAGAGGGATCATGCGATTACTTCATTTTTGGAAGAGGGTCATGAAGTTTTATTTAGTTTCGTGAAAAATCTTGCCTCCCCACCCCCTGGCATAGATAATGAATGGTCCCTTAAGGACACTTTTGTGATAACCAATGACCTTGATTGTCAACGTGGCTCTCTCATTTCCACAAATAAAATTATTTTATTAACTTAAATCTAGTATTACTCAAAATATCATTGCGAAATAAGCTTATTACCACTAGATTAATATTGATCTTCAGAAAATCTCTATTACAATGTAAAATGATAATCTAACTCCTACGGGAACCTTATACTGTGTACTATACTACATCTGCCGCAATCGACTTTGCACATAAAACATGGCTTCGGCAACGGAGCTTTTGTTGTCTGGGTTTACTCGTAGAATCGAGTAGAAAAACTTTCAGCGATGTCGTATCAATTGTATATCATGCATCTTAAAAATCGAGGCGTTTAAAATCAGTTTTACCAAACAGATACACACAAATATACAGTGTAAAGATGTTTTTCGGGATCCGTTTTTCGATAGTGCCTACCTTGCCCCTAAAATGATCGCCCATTACAACATCGTTTCCATTAATATCCTTCGCTGTGATACTGTAGAACTCGGAGCATAGAGAGAGCTTGAAGTTGACCAAGAGAAAAGCAACAAAACAGAGGAATTCTGCTAATGTTTTGTGAGCTTTCATGACTTCAAAGCGTTTACTACCACCGCACGACTTCGACCCAAACTAAAGATCTCCGTTTACATCCCGCCACAGGAGTCCCGAAACAAGTCTTTAAAAAAAGTAAAATATTTAAAACAAGTACTATTGCATGATTTTATTGTTTTGATTTTAAGACTTTTTATTACATAATAAACAGTATTAATTGCTTACTATTAAAATTTTCTCTGTTTCGCAGCATTATTATTGTTGTGGGCTACCTGTGGTTAGTTTCTTTTGTGTATATTTCAAAGTTTTTCGGTTGTATGGAATTAACCAATCAGAATCTTTGTAGCATACACTGACCAATCAGAATCGCCCTTAGAACAGACCCAGCTGTTGTAGCGCGTCTTTCGAATGCTGAATGAAAGCGAGAATTTCACAAACTCAGCTGAATTTTTGTTATAAAAAGCGAGGTTTTTTAAACGTAAATATGTCTCGCTTTAACTTCGAATCAGAGCTGGACGATCTTTTGCGTCTTGATGCACCAATGGGGAAAGGTCCAGCTCCAAGGTGGCAGAGAAAAGCGAGTACTGACCGCTCGCATACACCGCTTCGTTCTTCACGGTTGAATACGAGTAGCAAGACTCCTTCGAAAACTCCAAAATCAAAGACTCCCAAAACCAAAAAAACACCTAAAACACCTTCTGAAGACAGATTTATCCCATGCCGAAGTAGTATGAATTTTGAGACGAACTACTACAAGATGGTTTCGACAGAGAACGACGAACAAGAGAATGAAAGTCCGTCGAAGAAAGACTACAAGAACAACATAGCAGAAAATCTGAACGGCAGCGAAACCAATGCAAGGATTCTTGCATACAAAACTAAAGCACCTACTCCAAGAGAAGGTAATGATAATAACAGTGATAATCATTGTAATGTCGTCTATTTTTCTTTTGAGCGTTCTTTCTTGTGCTAATTTTCTTTGGTATGATGAACGAAGTCGCGCGCGGCTTTGAGTCAAATTGATCGGAATACAATGTATAAATTGGATAGGCATGCGATTATAAACTATATACGTCTTGGGAGGAAAACAATATGAAGTCAATGAATTATTAATGTTACCGACACCACCATAAAGATTTAGAATAAGTTTATTAAATTTATTAAATAAATCTTTACAGGATACATGAACGACCTTCGCGTGTTGTATAGTCAAAGCAAGACAACATCGACGACCAAAAAGAAAAATGTCCGCCACATTTCACAAGTTCCTGAAAGAATTCTAGATGCCCCGGACCTGCTAGATGATTATTGTAAGTGGATCTTCCATATATGAATAGTATTATTCTATTGATGGTATTTATTATAACTTATTGAAGATTTTAGGAGTGACAGCAAGGTTACAAATTTTTTCATCACCATCATTATGCTTGTGGGCTTCATGATGGCACTGATTACTAACGGTGCTGTTTCACTGGACAGTGTTTCTTGCAATACAACTTGTTTCACAATTTTGTTGCAAAAAATAAAACTTGATTCCATTTCTCGTAATGGATTTTACAACAAAATTGCAAGACTCTTTTAGAATGTTACACTAAAGGCCATGTCACATGTAACAATTTCTCATGCAACTTGTCTCACGAAAAAAATTGTTGCAGGTTGCAAGTGTCCATGTCACGCAAAATTTCCGTTGCAACTTGTCTCGCGAAAAAAATTGCCTACCCATGTCTTTATTATCTTCACTGTGGACTTAATTGTGGAGTATTTACTTCAAGTACACCCCTGCCAAACCTTGCAAACTTCATCTCCATTATTGCAGTAATACTACTCACTGTAAATGCAAAAATGCTTATTCCAAGTCAGGTTCTCTCAAAATAAGACAGTACATCTCGAATCAGGATTTTTTTCCTTGATTTGAAAAGGAAAATTCTCAAATCAAGACAAAATATCTTGTAAGAATTTTTGAACTTAAAACAAGATATATGTGTGTGCTTGAAATAATCAACAAATTCTTGTTTTGAGATTGTGACCCTTATTATGATCTATTGGGACTTTCAATAAGAGGATCAAAACAAGTACTTAAGTTCTTATATGAAGTCTGAAAATTCTTGTTTTGAGATAATATGACTTAAAACGAGCGATTTTGATCTTGTTTTGAACATTTTTGCATTTACAGTGACTTATATTAAAATTATTTTAACAGATCTTAATTTGTTGGATTGGAGCTGTAACAACCACCTTGCCGTTGCTCTTGGTGGGTTTATTTACTTGTGGAATGCAGGGTCTGGTGACATAGTCCAACTTTGTCAGATGGAATCAACTGACGTCTATGTTGGTTCTGTTTCCTGGATAAAAGAAGGAAACTTCTTGGCTGTAGGTACCAGTGAAGGGGCTGTTCAGGTGAGTTCATCCTTGTATTGGATCAATTTAAAACATCAATTTTATCAAACCCAGAAACCACAAGGCTGATGAAAGTCACTGAAGGCACAGCAAACTCACAGACTGAATTGGAATTTAGAAATGTTCATTTTTGTGGAGTGTAGAAAACCAGAGAGCCTAAAGAAAAACCCTCAAAACATGGGAGGGAACCAATAAACAACTCTACTCACTTGAGTCCTGAGCTCGGGACTCAAACCCTGGACCTCAGTGGTGAGAGGCAACATGCTAGTAGCACATGACTTCCAAGCTTCCCAAAAACTAGGAATCAAGTAGCATTAGCACTTGCTTAATCCCTGAGGTTCTTTGGTTTGATCCAGGACTTGTTGTCATATTGTGTGTTGAGTGTTTTGTTGTTCTCTCCAGTGGTTCAAAGGGTTTGCTTCAGTCTTCTTTCCTCCACAAAACCAGTATCCAGCTATTTCAAAAAGTATTGAATACTTAAAGCTGGATAACACACTCCAAGATTGAAATGCATTGTTCTTGTATGTATACACCCTATGTCATATTTCTGGAAAATGCACAGAGACTGATTACGATCATGATGGAAAGATGGACAGTTGTCCCTAGATGTATGATGTAGTATATGAGTCTGTATGTAAAAGTTTACATCAAGTAAATCATTTTGTATTAATGTGGCATATTTAACAAATGTGGTAAAACACAACAGACATTTGAAAACATGAGAGAAATGAAAAATTGAAGCACGAGCTGTAGGCAAGTGCATTTAACATTTCTTGAGTGTTTCTCAAATTTTCGGAGTGTTTTCTCACAAATATGAATATGAAACACAACTTAGCCTTCTTCATTTGCTTTATAATATAGATTTTAGGTGTACAAAGATGGCAAACATGGGCAAAAGTGAGCATTTCGAGATACAAACGCTCAAAAAACGATCACTTTGAAATTTTACAATTGTTTTTATATATGTTGATCAATACAATCTTAATCAGATAAACATTTTTTGCAATATTTCGACTTCAAAAGCAATTAGTTTTTTTGCAATTTATGGCCAAAACAAGCAATTTTAACAATAAAACATAGGTTTTCTATGTTATATAACCTGGTAAAACAGGTTTTTAGCCAATCAGAGTGCAAGTAGTACTATCCAATCTATATTATAAAGTAGATACTACATACAAAACAATTTACTGGATGAAAACATTTAAATGCAGACTCAAACATCAGACAGGGATAAGTAGCCTTATTTTCATGTTGATCTACACCAGTCTCTACACGTTTTCTAGAGATAGGACTGAGGGTGTATGTTTTGGAGTTCAAGTGAGGTCCAAGCAAGTGTCATTTACAAAATTAATGAATTGCCAGATAAACAAGAGTGAGACAACAATCACCATGTTCAACAATGCAATGTTTTGGGATGAGCTATTCAATATACAATATTTCGTTATCAGTATTCAACTTTTTAAAAATAGCTGTAGACTAAATTTCAATTTGACTGATGGGAATTGTTTCATGGTTTGAAAAATTTGGAAGTGTTTTTTTATTTCCTAATGTATACAGTTGGGTTCTAACTGGTACTGAGACACAACTTACAATAATTTTTTGGTTTTAAAAATAATTTTCTTGTTGTTACAATCTTTTTAGTTATGGGATATTGAGAAACAAAAAAGGGTTCGTAACATGTCAGGACACTCCTCAAGAGTAGGGGCTCTTTCATGGAACTCATTTATAGTATCAAGGTAAGTAACTATAAAGATCTTGAAGAACATTATCCTTCAAAGTGGGCCCTAATTAGGCCCTAACAAAACAAGGACACATTGTGGTAGCAACAATGTTGCACCGTGGTAAAACATGGCAATGTTGTGCTTGGTTTGGACACAACAAATGTTCCTGAAATTTTTTAGAGACATTTGTATCCTGGACACAAAATTGGTGTCTGCCACAATATGAGTTTCACATGTGACAAAATGGGGAAAGGAAACAAGTGATGTTGCCTCCTACTTCACTACTTTAGTTCTGAGAACCCTGTTATAATTTATAACTATTACATGTGAATATTAAATATAATTACTTTTTCAATTTTGCCAGTGGTTGCAGAAGTGGTGCCATCCACCACCATGACGTACGTGTTGCACAACATCATGTAGGAACTCTACGAAGGCACACACAAGAAGTTTGTGGTCTCAAATGGTCACCTGATGGGAAACTACTAGCCAGTGGTGGTAATGACAATGTGTTGAACATCTGGGATGCCAGTATTAACTCTACAAACACCATGAATGAAACTCCTTTGTTTAGCTTATCTGATCATCAAGCTGCTGTCAAGGTTAGAATACACCCAGCTATGTTGTAAAACATCAAGGAAATGTAAATAAGTTGGCTTGTAGTTACTGTTTTTAATTAGCATTTGTCTTTACCATGCATTTTTTAAATTTGTAGTGACCAACAGTATTTCTATATCTGAACAATACATTTCCGTGGGAAAATTTTGATGTTTCTAGGGGCAACCATTAATTCACAGCCACTCCTACCTAAATTTATCCAATCACAGTTAAGGTGGTTGCCTACTATTGAAGAAATCCATCATTTTTTAAAATCATACTTTTTTGAATCAAAATTTAATGCTGATTTTAAAATTTGAAAAGAAAAAAAGGGGTGAGTCTTGAAAAATTCATAATACAAAAATAAATGGAGCTTTTGAACCAACATTTTCAGAAAACTTAAATTATACATCATATTATGAATCTAAATCAGATTTAACAAAGATTGGTGGAAAACCAATAAAAGTTTAATATTTCAAAATGTTCTGTCCATGGCAATGATTTTTTGCTAAAATGAGCTCCAAAAATGTGTATATCTGGCTTTTTTATATGCCCTTTTCAAAAAAAAAAAAAAAATTATAGGGTCCCATGCAAAAATTTGGGGGGTTTTGCCCTCTTGAATTTCAAATCACCAATAGTTCCTTAAAAATTTTGAACATCATCATGGAAACTCAGCAGTATTTGTGCATGCGTGCACCCCTGTGGGCTCTTATCCAATGTTCAATTAGTAGGCAGTCACATTAAGGCACTGCCAAATCATGAACTTATAAATTCAGCATGTCACTAAATGTAAATAAGTAAATGTTTGTGTTATGTAACCTTAGTACCAGCTATGTAAAAACAAAAAAAAAACAAAAAACACAACTAAAAACATTTGGTTTCTATAGGCATTAGACTGGTGTCCATTCCAGCGCAATGTTTTAGCCAGTGGTGGAGGAACAGCAGACAGAAATATTAAATTCTGGAATGCATCAACTGGTGTATGCTTGAATAGTATTGACACTAAGTCTCAGGTTAGTATTGTATTGGACATCAGAAATCTTATCCAGAGCCATATGGGAATTAATGTATTATATTTGTTTTACTCTCAATTTATATCTTTTTTCCTTTGATGGATTTGTAGGGCTTTTTAGTGATGACATCACAAAAATTTAATTTTAACTTTTTTTTTACTAAAATTAACTTTTTCATAGAGCACTACTCAAAACATAGGCTGACAAAAAATTTGTGATCATTTGAGAGCAAAATCACTGAGATATGGGGTGTTGAATGTAAAGATATTTCCTGTGTCAGATGTTTTCTACTGATTTAGCTCGGCTTCCACAATAAACTTATTGTGGTCTGAGGTAGTATTTAGTTTGATTGACAGACTTTAAAAATGCCCAAGTGCTAGTATTTTGGGTAACATGAAAATGGGAATACATAGTTTTAGATTAAATTCTGATCAAAAACTTGTCATCCATTAGGTGTGTTCTATCATCTGGTCTAAAGAGTACAAAGAGTTGATTTCAAGTCATGGATATGCCCAGAACCAGTTGATTATCTGGAAGTATCCAAGCATGACCAAAGTCACAGAACTGACTGGCCATTCTTGCAGAGTACTTCATATGGCCATGAGTCCTGATGGCCAAACAGTCGTTTCTGCTGCAGCTGACGAAACACTCCGATTATGGAAGTGTTTTGCCACAGATCCACTCAAAAAGAAAACTAAAGCATCATCATCATCTACTTCAAGTTCGATAATAAGACAAGGAATTCGTTAATTTTACAACAATTAAAAAGTATATTAAAAAGCTATTAATGGTCATTGTTTGGGTCATACTTATACTTTTAACAAAGTAATGTAATATATGTTAAGAGAACATACCATATACATTTTTATATTAGCTTAAAGTATATGACAGCTTGAAAATCATAAAAGACGTTGTATTTTTAAATATTAAGAACAAGAAATCAAAATGAATAAAATGTTAGTGTTTGAAATTATCATGAATATAATTGAATTAGTCAATTCTATTACATGTTATTTTGTAAAAAGGTTTGTCGTATTGTAATAATTAAAGAGTCTAGTATTCTTTAATGTTTAGTTTATGTTCCTTCATAAATATTTACATCTTGTGTGATCAATTATTATTTATTAGAGTATATATATTAGATACACATTTTATAATGAAAGAAAGGTAACCCACTGAAACCACTCAGAAAAATCTGAGTTCCAGATGGGAAACCATGACTTCCGATTTTCCAGATGAATGCTCTACCATTGAGCTACTGGAGACTCATCGATAATCAGAGGGTTAAGCTTGATTATATACTGAACACATCTGTAATGTTGACATTGCACTGCAAACAGCAGTAACATTGTTCTATGTTACTGCTGTTTGCAGTATCACATTACTGACGTATTCAGTATATAATCAAGCTTACTGTAACCCTCTGATTATCATCAGAGCATCCATCTGGAAAATTAGGAGGTCATGGGTTCATTTCCCATCTGGAACTCAGATTTTTCTGAGAGGTTTATGTTGCCCATTTAGCGGGTTACCTTTCTTTCATTTGTTAGATTGATTTTACTTTGCCTTTATAACAAAGTATATTTAGTAACAGTTAAAAGAAAACAAAATACGCTAAAGTGTATTTCATGGGTTTATGAAAACCACTAAATAAACCAATCGTACTGTATTGAGGTAACAGAAAGCCAATCTATTTTTTTATTAACTATATTTATCACTGTACATTAATTTAGTTAGATGTTTTTCAACAATTTTTTCAAAAATATGGCCACAAAGCATGGACAATGAAAGATGGGCAAAATAAATCTACAGCAATTTTAACCATCTATATCTACTGTACCAGTCATGGAATATACAGAATAATGTAACAGTGTAGACATGAAAGTTATTATCTAGCATCCAGTGTTTTTTCTCTTGCTATAACAGATTCATCAAATTTAATCATTAGAGTTGTTCCTTTGTGCCAATGTGCTGTGACTTTTGCTGGCTAAAAAATATTTAAAAAATACATATTTATTAGCTTTTCAATAGCTAGTGAGACTAAATCTTAGACTACTTCTATCTGCCAACCATAAAAACAAATTCAGGGGCTACTTTGTAACAACCAGCTGTCCAGCATGCAGCGCAAGAACTGACCAATCACAGCACATTTTGATGTTCAGCGAGGCAGCCCTCATCCCCAGTCCTTTTACAGACCAACACAGGCAGTCCAACAATATTTTAGTTTTGACATTTGCCATGGTTTGTTATTTGAATTTCACTATGAAAAACGACAAGTCTATTATTATTCAATCCAGGACCTTTTTACTTGATAATGGTGTTTATTTTATTTGCTGCTTGGAAATTTGAGCATGGGACAAGGGACACTTAATTTTCAAAAACAGTCCTTTGCGCGCTTCCTTTTATCAGATCAAACAGCAGGAAAGGCCCTGGAAAAATGAGGACACATTGTGCTGGCAGCAATGCTTGTTGCTCTTATTTGTCATGCACAAAAAAAAGGCAAACACAAATTTTGTGTCCAGGACACAAATAATGTTTCTGAGAAATGTCAGAAATATTTGTCATGTCTGCATCAAGTGCAATACTACTGAAATCACTAAACTGTTCACAGTCCTAAAATTTCGATCCATCGTATCACTGGCTTTGATCATCTCATGTGATGCAATGGGACGCTCCATTTGATCACGTAATATGTAGAGCATGTTATGCACGTGCTTTATCCTACATACATTTTATATCAAGTTTAGGATGAAGCACGTGCACATGAAATGCTCTACACTTATCACGTGATCAAATGAGTGCCCCGAATGTATCACGTGAGATGATCAAAACAAGTGATGTGATGGATCAAAATTTTAGGACTGTGAACAGTTTAGTGATTTTGGTAGTAATGTTTCTGTGTTTAGCCACAATAAAAATTCTAGCAACAATGGAGGACAACTTTGCCACTGCAATTTGTCTTTGTTTGGGCCTCACAGTCCATTTTATCTTTCTGTAACCTCAATAACTCAGATGTTGGTATTTTTTTCTAGTGTTTTGTCTTCTGTCAATCAAAAATACACCAGTCTGAGTTGAGTAATTTGAGTGAAAGAAGCCAAAACACCAATATTTGAAGTTGACAAGGTTGCAGAAATGTGAAAAGGGTAGCCTGCACAGTGGTCCAAGGAACTGGCAGGGAATATCTAATAGGGCTGTTGGAGGGATCCCTTGTACTGCTACACAGGCTGTGAAATGGGCTGCATTGACGTCTGACACAGATATACAATAAAAGAAGAAAAAAAACATTTGAATACTTACAAAGTTACAACCATGCAGAGCAGCTTCAACAATCCCAGCAATAAATGATGCACAATTTAAACTTCCTATCAATTATTTAATCAAAGGTTATGGATTAATTCTTTTAAAATAAATATTGGCTACTCTCCAAACTTCAAAGGCTGTATTTTTGTTTTTTAGGTGAAGGCTCTTCCTCTGTAAGTGGAAATACCCATCTGAAGTAATGCCAAATAAGAAAAAAATAGCGGGTGCTTATATATCACATTTCATGTCTCGATGCACTTCACAGTTTAGTTTTGTCAATGGAGAACTTTACCGGCTGCATTACAAGGTGCCATTGGCAGCCACACAGCTTACAATCATGAGAAGATAATTAGTATGTTTTGCCTCCAATTGGAATAGACTGTTGAACCAGGAAACGATCTCCTACTCATCTACAAACAAAGGTTCTTTAATGTCCCCTTATGATACAGGTTAATGAATGGATGGGAAACAGGGCCTACGGTTCAAAGTCCTTATCTGAGAAGATTTGAAGGTCTAACCATTTGTAGATATTATTACAAAGACAGCACTTTCTCCTCAGTTATTTTAAGACCCTGAGTGTTGGTCCGGCCGGGATTCGAACCCTGACTTCCAGCACACAAACTGGTGCTTTTACCAACTGATCTAATCAACTGGTCAGAAGTCTAGAGTGTACAGCTTTAATGGAAACAATAATAAATTAATTATTACCTTTATCCTTGGGTACTGAGATAAATTTATTGACTAATGGTTCTTTTTCAATGATATAATCTGCAACACTGTAGTTAAGGAGGAAACAGCTCAGATGGTATGAATCCCACTTTGGAAACCTTGATCTTAGACTAAATTTGCTTGAATGACCAGGAAATAATGGTTCCAAGGTGAGGCAGAGCTTGATAACTACAGCAAATGTATGAAAACATCAAGCTACGCCTTGTCTTGGAACCCAATGTTTTGTGGTGACTTAAGAGAATTCAGGAAAGGTCTATTCTGATTGGTCGCTACTTTTGAAGGATACATGTCTTGTCATCATCATTTGCTTGCTCTAACTTGTCAGCTTCTTTTCCAAACAAAGACTAAAAAAATATTTGTATTCACAAATTTATTACATTGCAACTACTGTAAACAGTGCCACTTAGACAACGAGAACCAATCAAGATTTAGAGTGAAAAATTGAGCCAATCATGGGAGATCACAATTAGTAGAATCTTGAACTTAGCCAATCACAGTGTTCCATTCCCACAGTCTCTTGATAACACCAAAATTGTTTATCAGACATTATTCAGATATTGGCTTTTTTTACCTGCTCCTGCTTGGCTAGAAGTGGCTTTAGTTGGAATGCATTGTTTTCATTCTATATTGTGATTGGTTGAGTGACATTTGTCTGAGTAGTCCTGGTTACAGTCCTACTACTACTAGGGTGGCCTAAGCCAAGCTGCATGCCTAGAAGCCGCCCAGTCTTCATGGTTGTTCATGCAGGTGGCAAGCTAAGATTGATTACAACCATTTGCAAGCTTCTGTGAGGCGTGATGCGACAACTAAGTTTCAAAAACTTTGTATGCCAGATGTTTGTCAATCAAAACTTTTTGTTTGACCAATAAAACTTCGAGGGCACAGTGTAAACTTTTATCTAAAAGAAATCTATCAATCTAAAAGAAAAATCTGTCTGAAAACTTTGTTAACAATATAAAATAATAGTGTTAAAGATACAAAAAATAATTATGTCTCCTGTCATCAACCAAGAAGGTAGTATTGGACATGACAGACAGCAAATACATGTATATTGTTTCTTAGGTCATGGCAAAACAAGGATACACTGTGGCAGCAACATTGTGTCCTCCGATGTTGCTCATCATGGTAAAACATAGCAACATTGCTGAGATCTGTGCAGACACAACAAAAGTTTCTGACAATGTTTTACGTGTGGAAGAACAGGCAAGCAAATTTGCTGCAACAATGTGTCGTTGTTTTGCTTGCCAGGCCTTATAAAATAATTGAACTTGCCTTCCACAAAACAGACTTGATGAAAAGTAAGATATTCAGTACCCTGACTTCTCTTTTCAGTCCTTTTTCTCTTATGACAAGAACGTCAAGTATTCTAGCACCTACATGATGACCAAGCTCTGCAAGTCTGTTAAAAATAAGTAATTCACTTAGCTTTTCTAGGGAAGAATATTCATGTTAAGCCTTTACCCTTGAGTACAATGTAGTGCTATTTTCAGTTGCTATGTTTGAACCTTTAAATCTCAACAATTCTGTTCTGCAGAGCCTCCAGGAAAGTTAGCATGTGTTAATCAAGCACTCCTTGGGACTCCTAAGGAGTGAAGGGTTGGATGTAAGCTTAGTTTTTTCTTATTTTTAAAGGTAATTTTTATTGGATTAAACACTGTGTTATATCACAGTGTTTCATGTTTCTTTGACACCAACAACTCAGACATGCATGTTTTTTGGTGTTTTTGCTTCTGTCAATTAAAAATAAGGCAGTCTGTAAGTAATTAGTTTGATGGAGGGAAGTCAAAACTATGTAAACAGGCTCTAAGTCTTGAATAGAGAAGACAATTTTCAGATATTTTTGTCTTTAACAGGATCAGTGTTTCAGATCTCTATGGCACCTAGAGAACCTATCCAATAACACCCCTCCCCATCAGTACTAAGAAACAATAAAAAAAGTTTACAAAAAGAGAAGGATTACAAAAACAAACAGAAGCTAATGCTTCATCATGATCACATAGGGAATTTAAGATATTTTAAAGCTTACTTTGTTTGGAGTTCAGGAACGGTGTAGACTCGATTCTGACAATATTGAACCATTTCAGAGAATAGCAGAGCAAAAGTACTAACATTAATCTGAAAATATAAGTTAAAACACTTAGATCGTAAATTTGAATCACTGAGTTACTAAATTCTACTCTATTTACCTCGTTTCTACCTTTACTGAGTGGTCTGTCGAGGATATTTGAAGAACGACTTCTTCCTACATGTAATCTCGCCTCCATCTTGTTTTTCTGAAATACTCGACTAAACCACAGGAAACCCACACTTTCTTCTTTTCACTAATTATGTATAAATTTTGTACTCATTTCCTCCCCCCTCCCTCCCCCCTACTCTCAAGCTTAAATCCTGAAAAAGTACATAGCAATATTTGAAAATTTCAAGATCAATTATTTTTAATCTCCTTATCAAGTTCTAGTTTCTCTCTCTTTATACTCAAGCTTGCATTTGGACTCCCTGTGGATATTCAAGATGGCGGACACACACGAGGAAAGACGAACTGTAGTGGAGCGTTATTTTACTCGTGGTTATATGACAGGCAAGTGAAAATATACCCTACAGAAACGTACATAAACCTTTCTTTTTATTGTGGCAAGGTATGGTCCTTCTTTAAGGCCTCTCAGTAAAATATTTCAAAATAAAATAGCAAGTGTCGTTGTTTGTTGAAGAAAGTTTTCGCTTTTTAGATATAAATGGTAATGCTGGCGAAGACCAATGCGTTCTTTTACACTCAAATAAGTAAGTAATAAGTATTTTGGGGTCTTGTTTTTCTAAAATACTAACTAGGAATACTCAAACTTTTCTTTCATTTTTCGCGCTAAATCTCGATCATTTCTTCATCTGTATTTTCAGAATATGTGTCATTACAATTTCTCCTAAACACCCTGCGATAAAAGATGAAGTTGAAATATCCAGCATTAACTTTCAAGTTAGCGCCAAAGTGAACAGGCTGGAGAATAAAGCTGTTGGCAAGTCTAAAAAAGGAGCTCAATGGCTAATGCCTGATTCACCCCTGTGTGAAGTCTTGTGTTCAGATGGAAGCAAATATATTTTAAATAGGTAAGGTAATGCAGGCATGTAGCGAGAACCCAGGATCGGGTAGGTAGGGCACTCAGAAAAAATCTAATATTCAATTTTTTCCCCTATACATTTATTAAAATTGCCAAAATTTTGGGGGGGGCACTTGCCTCCCATGCTCCCCCTTGCTACGCATCTGAGGTGATGTGCTATCAATAACAGGGCCATATCCATGAATTTCTGATTGGTCTGGAGTT
>JANTNT010174069.1:0-21570 GCA_024752375.1 Entacmaea quadricolor
TATCGCACTATTAACCTGCACTTTTGGTAAGTTGTAATTAAATTTAAAGGAATGATGACTTTAATTTTTAAATACCAGACGTTCCAAATCAACCAAAAGGTCTGGTTTCGATGGAAACAACTTACACAGGACAGCATCCTGGGGAGGGAGCACAGGGATCCCGAAAATGGCTGCGATGGAGACAAGATATCATGAAGCCTTCTACGAGCAGTCTTTATGTAACATCACAGGCAACCCACTTTAGAAATAAGTGAAAAAGTCAAATAAAATAAAAATAAACAGAGTTTTATTATACTTTTGAGACCGACATGTGTTCTGCTAATTATCGTGAGAGAATGAAAAAAAAAAGGGAAAAAGGATTGTAAAACACATGCTTTAGCGAGCAAATTCGAGACCTTTTGTGACTAAGTTTGTGCAAACGAAGCGAGCACATTTTTCAAAACTTTTTTCTCACCTTTTTTTTTTTTTTTGCTGCGAACAAAGTGAGGGTTGTTTTGACCTTGAAAGAAGTGTGTTTCTTATACGAATAGCGAGAATATTTTTGTTAGTTTATAATAAGCTTTATTACAGACAGCAAAAACGAAGTCAACTTTATCATGAAAATACGAAAAATAAAAATGCACCCTCATCTTTTTTCCTGCAAAAAATGTACCCCCCGTTTTTTAATGCTTTCCAAAACGATCACCCTCCTTCAAGGTCATATTAGTAGTTAACGAACAGTCTCTTATATTAGGGAGCATTCATTTTTTAGAAGGGGGGGATGGGCCGGAGGAATCTAGGGGTGGGTCATCAAATATTTATTAGTAGCAAAAGGGATGTCATCATTATTTTCCTTCTTGAAAAAATGTTGGAGTAAAAAACAATGCCATGGGGGAGGGGGTCATAACATTTTACCCTTTTTTTTTGGGGTGGGTCGCAAATTTTTTATTCAATACCTAAAGGGATTCCTCCGGCCCACCCCCCCTTCTAAAAAATGAATGCTCCCTTAAGAGAAGGATTAAGACTTGGGGATTTGATAGATGGCATAGATAACATGCAGCACGAGCAAAATGCTGCGAAAAAATAACAAAAAGCGTGACACTCCTAACTTTCATTGTGTAAGCGACTGCACACTTGTAAATAAAGACACGAATCATAACGAGGTGTGCTTTTGATACAGGCGTGGGTTAATGGTTTTATGTCACCTATAATCCGTATAATTTACGTTCATACGTATGCGTAATTTGAAAAGGGAACACCTTGGAATCTCAAAATTATATTAGTAAAACTAACGCCGAAGTTAAAGGAGATTGAATTCGCAAGGAATTGTATGCGGTTAATGGCAACAGTTTGCTAGATGACTTATTCCAATACGAAGAGCGGTTAAAAAATAATTTCAATCAATTTTTATATCCAATTTTCATTTAGGAAAAGCTGTTTAACAACAATGAATCACCTTAAATTCAAAATGCTTTTGTAATATTTCTTTTCTGTAGCTCAAATAAGAGACATCAAGATTTACGTCAGCAGTATTTTATACTCAATATCTAATTAAAGCTTTATCTACGTGGCTCAAATAAGTAGAGAAAGGCTTCATTAAGCTTAAATATTTCGCAAAAATATATACTATTCACTTACGATGTCGTGTTATCAATATAAAGGCTTCGATCCATTTCCTCAGTGCTTGGGTACTCTTTGTCATGGTCACTGGACGATAATAAAGTTCGATACGACGCCGAAGTCGAAAGTGGATTGCTCTTTGTTTTTTCGTTAAGTAAAAGCAAAGATTTCTCGCTTCCCTTTACAGGTAAACCATCTTCGGCATTCGCAGTCGTGCCATTTTTATCACTTTTGATATAAGTCATACTGATATCGTTATTGTCTCCCATATTAAAGAGTCTAAAGTATTTTTTAAAAGCTAAACTTTTGGACACAACACCTAGTTAACAAAATCTTAGTGATTTGAAATGCAAATGTAGATCAAGTCCATAACACAGGGTGACCAGTCACTTTTTTTATGGATTAAAAAAAACACAGGTAGCCCAAGGAAATGTATGGAGTAAATAAAGTCGACTAAAAATACTACTTAAAACTCTTCGTTGAATAAAGTTACGAAATTGTAGCTGATTATCGCTGATTATTGGAAGATTGTTCCTCTATCGCTCTGTTTAGTCAAATATAATTTTAACCTTAAATTCAAATCTAACCACATAGAGCAATAGAGAAACAAATTTCCAATAGTCAGGTAAAACTTCGTAATTTTATTTAACGTTTTAGTATTTTAGGCGACTTTATGAAGATCGCTATACATTCCCTTATCACATAATACCTAAGGATAGCTTGGGCTACCTGTAGTTCTTTCTTAAAATCCACTTACTGGGCTTCCTGTGGGAGGAGGTTCAACCCGACAAAACACAACATGGCGGACGAGAGGTAAAAGGAAGAGTCTACACTTCACAACGAATAATTCTCTAATTTGAGACATCACTATGGCTGCAATAAGGCATAATTTGCAAAGAGAAGTCTTTAAGCCTAGCGAAGAACGGCTTTACGCTGTTGTTAATGTAACTAAAGCTGGAAAAAAGAAGAAAGCAAGTTTTCTGTGTGCTGCCGGTGAGTGGAAGATTATTTTCATTTACTCAAAGAACCGTAAAAAAAGAACCGTTAGAAAATTCACTATTCTGGTTGATTGTAGGAAGCTTATATTCGACGGTTTTTAATGAATTTGGTGCAAATTTCAATGAATTTAATAAGGACTTCTTTCAAGAAGTATAAGAGTAATTAACCTACTCCTTAACAAATAAAGAAGGCTAAGCCATGTTTTATACTGTGAGAAAACACGACGGACATTTGAAAACACGAGAGCAAATGTTTAAAATCGCGAGTGCATTTAACATTTCTCGAGTGTTTCTCAAATGTTCGGAGTGCTTTCTCACAGTATAAAACATGGCTTAATTAGCCTTCTTCATTTGCTTTATAATATAGATTTTAGGCGCACGAAGACGGCAAACCCGGCGTGGACAATCGATGAAATCGATGATCAGTGACAATCAATAACAATCGATCACAATTAATTGATTAATATTGGAAATCAATGACCAATCGATGAGAAAGAAATCTGTGACCTTATTGATTGGTATCGATTGCTTGTAATCATCATCAATTGCGATCAATTTTTTTCAATTAACATCAATTTTTAAGTTCTAATTCCTTTTTAAAAAGCTGTTATTACATGGGAGACGATTTGGAAAGCCAAATGTCTCGCCACGGCTAAATGATGCTGTGTAACATGACAAAAAATTATTATTTAATGCTATCTGCTGTTTAACAAAAAGGGTTCATGTGTTTATATAGCCTGATGTAAACAAGCGAGAAAGTTTGGGAGAAGTTGCAAACGACTGTGTAAATCCGAGCCGAAGGCAAAAAGAAACGAAAATGAGCAGCTTTCTTTTAACTAAAAAGTCCGAGATTTCTCCGTGTTTACATAGCCTCATATCAGCACGGGTGGACCAAGGCTTGAATGATCAAATCATGGCTACACGTTATCCCCAAGTTTGCATCAGATTGCAGTAATCAAATTACAGTTCACAAGAATTTGTTAACTATCATCGTGAAAGAGATGGTTTGAACTGCGGTAGTTTCATCATTTACAACTTCTTAACTATCATCGTTTAAAAATAAAGTGCTCATAAAGCGCATGTGGCACTGCTAGTAATCGAAATTATAATTGTATAGAAATTTTAGCTTTTGAAAAGATCCGAGAAGGTATTGATTGTTTTGCTTGACATCCAATATCCGATTGGCTACCATGATGAAGTATTATGTTTGGGGTTCCTGTGTAAATTTTACTTACTCATGGACATCGATCAATAGCATAGTGGTACTGCTTCACGAAGCAGTGCCACAATTTAAACTATTGAACAATTGATATCAATCTATAACCGTATATACCAATCGATGGCAGACTTTTTTGTGACTATCGATTGGTCATCAATTGACCAATAACAATCGATATCAATTAACTAATTATATTGATTGATATTGATTTATTGATTGGATTTTCGATCATCGATTTCATCGATTGTTCATGCCAGGCGGCAAACAACGGCAAAGGCAAGCATTTCAAGATACAAAAGCTCAAAAAATGATTAACTTTTGAATTTTACGATTGTTTTTCTATTTGTTTGTTGAACAATACAATCTTAATCAGATAACAAACATTTTTTGCGACATTTCAACTTTAAAGGCGAGTTTCTTTGCGGTTTTATGGCCAAAACAAGTAATTTAAAACGATAAAACATAGGTTTTCTATGTTATATTAGTTAACCTGGTAAAACATAGGTTTTTAGCCAATCAGAGTGCGCATACATGTACTATCAAATCTATATTATAATTTGCAATAGAAGGCGGCTACTGGCGATGAATCGCCAGCTACTTCACTCCTGACAGCTGGCTATTTTGCGATCAACAGTCTCAATAAATAATAGTAAAATTATTGCACACAGCTGCCTACATAATTATTAGACCAATCTGCCTACTCCAAATATTATTGAACCCTCTGAATTTGTTTTCCCTAATTAACAAAAGGAACCATTCATTTTAATGGGGGGGGGGGTAGTGGTAACTTGAAAAACACTATGTATTTTTTGATGGCCCAACCCCAATAATGTATTTTTTGGATGACACTATTATTTTGGGTGGCCCATCATTTTGGGCTGTATTATTTTGAGTGGCCCCCCCTTATTTCCACCAGCCAGCCCCCCCACCCCATAAAAAATGAACGGCCCCTAACCTCTAAAATTCCGAGGTCCTCACGAGGATATTAAATTTTGTAAGTGTATATTTGTTACTTAATTTGTATATTTTTTGACTGATACCATGAAGGTAGGAGCAAGTTACAATTTGTTTGCCATTAGACAAGCTTGTCTTTGCCTCAGGTCATTATTTTTGAGTCAAACGTAGCCTGTGTAGCAGGTCTGCGGTTCATAGTTGTTCCAGGTACTGTTCAAAGGTATGATTGTATATTGCTGTTTATGACAAACCCTATACTCTCAATCTGTACTTGTCAATTGCTAAAATTGTACATCTTGAACGAGACATCATAACAAGAGATCTAATAATAGATCAGGTACTGTTTTCTTGGCAAACAGACAATAGATGAAACAATGGCTGTGACTGAGACAAGGTTATTTGGAAAATAGGTACCCTGAAAATGACAAAAAATAGGAAAAAGGATACCCTGTTCATGGCAAACTCCAAATATAGGCAGTCTATGACTTTATGTGGCTACTGCTTTTATTCAATATGAAACAAAAAATGTGAATTCAAATCCATGATAACTTAAATGTGTTCTTCATGTCTTTAAACTCTGATTAATTTGCTTGATTTCCTTAAAAGATAATTTGTCTTTTATCCAAAATCCCCCTTGATTTTTACGCCATTGAAGCTAGCCTAAAATTAAGAAATCCTGGAACAGCAGTCAAGATCATGTGCAGAAGGGGTTTTGTATCACGTGACCTCTTAGACACTCATACCTAAACTTTGATTGACATCCACGACTAACAACTCTCATAAGTGACTCATTGATATCAGGTTTCATTGATGGGATCCTGTGTGCTATAAAAAGTAAAACTCTGATTTGAAGCTTCTTGGGATCCCTGTGGTGATGATGTCATAGACTATTGTGCAACTTTTGGATTTTGTCACACAGGAGAAAAAAAAACTGAGAAACTGAAGGTAAACCTCAACTCGTGCCCCTGGCCATAGGCTTTGCTCAAATTTCTCTCTTCCCTAGTGTGCACACCTTATATATATCCGTGAAATAAAACTTAACAAGCATTATCCAATTGCACTATAAAGATTAAGAGGACCGTATACCATACCTTTTTTTTCACAGTGACGATCGATAAACCAGAGACAGTCTCCATCTATCAAGTCAAAAAAACAGACAAGGATACATACAAAAAGAAAGCCTCTTGGAGATTTAGAGACCTTACTATTATCGATGGCAAAGATGTTACAAAAGTAATATATAATTACTATTAAAAAAGTAAAACGTCAGTTAAGTAAACTCGTTTTTATTCACGGTGTTTCAAATTACCTACAACCCATCCATCGTTTCTATATTATACACCGACGCAGCTCAAACTAGATTAATCACTAGTTTTCTTTTATAATTACTATTAATTAATTTTTTAATAATAAGTTAGGGAAAGGAAGAGGGATATAAAAAAATAAAAATAATTGAATTTATGCTTGGTATATATTATATGGATCAATATGAGGATCGATTGTGTCCATAGGTGGATCAAAAGGACCTGGATCAAAACTACCTACTATTTGATAATTATATACAGGTTTTATGCCCTTTTCATCCTATTAGCCATTTTGAAATTGCAGAAGGGACTGGGACCAAGTGCAGAAATTTAAAGAATTAAGAAATGAACCACATCACAAAAAAGATAACATTGAAATTAGTAAGTTTACCAAGTTTGAGGTGTTTAGGTAAATACTAACGGAATAACAGGTATTTAAAAGTCGCAAAAATAAGAGAGAATATATGGGCTTTAAAGACGGCGTCCCCAAAAACCATACATTCTCTCTTATTTTTGTGATTTTTTGAATGCTTGCTATTCACTTAATATTTATCCAAACACTCTCAAACCTGGTAAACTTACTAATTTTAGTGTGATTATTCTTGTGATGGGGGTCATTTCTTAATCAAATTAATATTTCTACAATTGGTCCCAGTCCCTTCCTCAATTTTGAAATGGCTAATTGATAGTTTCTAAGGAAAATCTAATGTAAGGTCAATTTATTTTATTTATTTATTTTTATTTTATAAGCATTTAGGGGATAACAAAAGAAAAGAAACCCCAAGGAGATTTGACAATAGGACACGAAGTCCCTTTCAAAAGGTCAAACTCCAAAAACAGTTATATTCTTAGGATACAAAAGGGTATAAACAGAGGGTATGGCCTTTTCATCCTATTGATAGTTTCTATTAGGAAAATAATCTAATGTAGGGTCAATTTATTCTTGGAATACAGCAGAGGGGGGTGCACAGTCTCAGACTACACTTTTAGCATTTTTAAAAAATAAATAAATGTTTTTATATTTTTATAACTTTTTCAAAATTATTATCAGGAGACTCCAGAGTTTGATCTTCAATTTGAAAAGACCTATAAATGGGTAGCTAGCAGCTATACTGAAAAGCTTAACTTCATCATTGCACTGTGGAAGGTAGGTTATTTCTTATTTAGGAAATTGTACCACATAGCACTAAAAAGCAGATTAAATATAAATTATAATATGAAGAGACTCCATGTTGTAGTAACTAGGCAAACCCAATAAATACATTTTGAGCCATCGCACTTCAGTCTCATACCCTTAGAAATTTGAAATGAGTGAAAAAATCACAGACCTCTGAATGTGATGAGGGTATAAGTTAGATCAGAACACAGGGTCACTGCTGACTTCAGGCCCATATCTGGGGGAGGGGCCAAAGGGTGTTGGCCCCCAATAATTTCTATCTAGCCAATCCTAAAAATCTCATTACATTTGGTCTCATTAACTGCCCTCCCCACCCATGTTAAACCTGTTGGTACAAGCCTGGACTTTCAACATTCTGGTCTGTTATCAAGCATAAACATTAAACCAATACATCAAAAGTGGACTATTTTTATTCTTTGTTTTCATTTCCCATTATGGTGCGACTACTTTAACTGGATCACTTAGACAGTGAGAACCAATCACGATTTAGAGTGAAAACTTGAGAATCATGGAAGATCACAATCAGTAGAATCTTGAACTCAGCCAATCACAATGTTTCATTCCCACGGTCTCCATTGTTTGGCAGACATTATTCAGATGTTGGCTTTTTTACTTGGCTAAAGTTGGAATGCATTGTTTTCACTCTAAATCTTGATTGGTTCTCATTGTCAAAGTAGTGGTTCACGTTACAGTAGTTGAACTGTAACAATTTCATTGTCAATCCATAGTTGTGTGTGAGATATCCAACTCAACGAAAACCAACACTAATGAATGTGAATGCCTCTTTTATAGAAGGTAACTCAGAAACAACTTATATTAAACCAGTAATTTAAGACAAAAAACAAGTAACACTTTTGATTTTTAAGACGGACATGTTTCAGCAGAAACAACTGCCATCTTCAGTGTGTACAAGTATGTGGGCGAGACTTTGCGCCACTTTTCGACGCGTGTGCGTGAGCGCTTACACTCGGATAAGGGTTCTCACGTGCTTAAACATCTCAACGCTTCAGAATCTTGCCGAGAAGCATGCTCTAGAGAGTCGTTCACCATCTTTGATCATGCTCCATTTAAATTCATACTTAAGATCAAGAAGCACTACACATACAATGGCTCAAGCCCACACTAAACCAACAAGTGCATCATGTAAATTTAAAATTAGTTTACTAATTTTCATTTCCTTTTGTCTCATTTTTTTACTTAAGTATAAATTGTAATAACTACACTCTACTGAAGATGGCAGTTGTTTCTGCCAAAACATGTCTGTTTTAAAAATCAAAAGACGTTAGTGTTGTTTTTTGTCTTAAATTACTTATTCACCTACTGCTGGCAAGACCTTTTGGTTATATTAAACAGTACTACTGGTATTTAAAAATGACTCTTCATTTGAAAAATTAATAATGTAGTAACATTTCTTGAGATGTCTCAACCAATAAAAAGTGAGCTTTTTTCTAATGACCTCAGTAACAAGCTTGCTGCTCATTGGATAAGACATACAGCAGTTTTCAAAATAGGTTGAAGGGTGAATGGCAAATGGTGATCGGTGTTTGGCAAAAGGAACCGTGGTAAAACTGTCATGGAGACAAGAATCCAATGACAACTGAATCAAATAATTCAAAAGTAAAACTTCTAAGTACTTGTAGATGCCCAAGTCTCTTTGATTTTACCTCAGCAGTCGTTACATGTAATAAAAAATAAAACTTCTAAATATATAACACTCAATTGTTGTATATTTGACAATCTTAAGATCAAAAATGGCACCTTCAATAGTCCATTTTCGAATTCATTGAAGACTTCTGTGTTCCTTGATTACAGACGCATAATACAGTGTTAGCCTCATTTTAACGTCAAATTATTCACAAATACCAATGGTGAAGTAAAGAATGCACAACCTTTTCATTAGAACCACTTTAAAATTCCACGGTTCGTCATGGAATATATGAATAATCTACACAAAAACAAGGCTAACACTGTGTATATGCGTCTGTAATCAAGGAACACAGCGGTCTTCGACGGTCTTCGAAAATGGACTATTAAATGTTTCACTAGATGAATGAGCCAGACTACTCACCATCTTAAAGGTTTTCACTGAATTGTGCAGGCAATGTTTAGGTAATAAGAAATGAATTTGAAGAAATTCTTGATATCCCTGGCCAGTGTTTCTTTTGGTAATGCAATCTCATCACCAATTGCCATTTGCCACATCATTCTGATGCCCCTTCAACCTTTTTTGAAATGGATGTACAATAGCTCATTAACTGAGATACAAAAATAAAAGTTTAGTAAATTTTAAATGGAGTCTTGTTATTATAGGTAATATATGATTGAACTGCATGGTAAAATTTAGTCATGTTTTTTTTTCTGTTTCCTATAATAAATACCGGTATGCAAGATTTTATTGAGTTTTCTCTTTAAATCATATTTTTAGAGAGTATTCATATTGGAGAAACAGGCAGAACACAACAACATACAGATGAAGGAGTCACAGGTTATTTTATTTTATCCCTTTCCTATTATAAGTAATTATTTCTATCTCCATTCCTTTTCCTCATCATGGATTTTCTTTTGCTCTCTTTTTTTTTTTTGTTTCTCCATTCACTTTAAATCTATGTCAATTCCACTGTTTCTCTTTCCATCCCATCCCATTTTCTTTCATTTTCTTCTGGTCCTAAATTGACAACCTTCTAAGTTATGGTATCTCAAAAAATGGTCAACATTCATCTGAAGAAATGTTTTACCAAGTGATGTTTTACCAAGTGATGTTTTACCAAGTGATGTTCTCAGTACTGTGAAAACTAGCACAAAGTTTTACATTTTTTTGACAACTTTGATTTCTATTTCTTACCACTTACTGATCAGCTCTGAGTGGTCTACTTTGATAATTCTGTTGACAGGGTAGGTAGAGTTCATAGAATTATCAAAATGAACCACTGGTACCTGATTGGTTAGTGATTTATAAAACAGAAATCAAAATTGTCAGAAATGGTCAGAAATTGTCAAAAAGTGGCAAAAAGTTTGTGTTAGCTACTAGAAGTGTCCGACATATACCATATTTACTCGAATAAGTGCCTCCTCCTTATAAGCGCCTCCCCTGAATAAGCACCCCTTTCGGATAAAAATAATAATAAGCGCCTCCCATCTTAGTGGGGCGCTTAATCGAGGATTGCGTATAACTAAAAACCATGAGGTTGTTAGCATGGGATTCCTATGAATGCCATATAGAAGATACCATTACCAAGTCATTAAGATCTAAGAAGGTTGATAGTGTAATTGTACCTGGGGGCTGCACCTAATATATACAGGCACCAGACGTCAGTTGGAATAAGCCATTCAAGTCCTCGTGCACCGAAAAGTACGATGAGTGGATGGGAACGGTTGGGATAAACGAGGAAACTGCTGCTGGAAATCTGAAAAAGCCCCCAAGAAGAGCTATTTTACAGTGGATCCTAGATGCTTGGGCCACGCTGCCCCCAGACGTTATCAAGACCTCTTTCAAGAGCTGCACCTTAAACCTCCCCATGGATGGCTCAAATGATGATGCGATTCACTGTTTCAAAGAAGGACAACAATGCAGCTCCGGAAAGGCAATTCTTCACGCACAGTTGGATATCCTAAAGGAGCCAGATGTTAATCCTTTCGAAGCAACTGATTCAGATGTAGAAGAAGCGTACCCCCCATCGTTGGAGCTCATAGACTCAGACCAAGATGGGGACAGTGACATTGAGATTGATTAAACAATGTTTAACGTATAGTAATTGAAAACACTTCTCCTTAAAGTTTATCTTGTTACAGTTTTTTACTTTTACTATCGATATTAAATGAAAAGCATACTCTCACCATTGTGTGCGTGTTTCGTACATTTGAATAAGCGCCTCCCTCATATAAGCGCCCCGTTTTGGACGTGAAAAATTTAATAAGCGCCTGGCCGCTTATTCAAGTAAATACAGTAGTGCTTACACAGTAAATTATTTCATCTTTAAGGTGACTGCCTTTTTATTGAATGTTCAATACACACCCACAGGGGCACTTGCACACAAATACAAATGCCGTTCATGCCATCAGAGGTTCTTTCCCTTGTCTCTTCACTCCTCAGCCTGTGTACTGTGAAGAGGGGAAATAGCTGTAGAGCCTTTGGTACCCAGAGTACATGAAATGCTGATTATCTCAAAACCAAGCTCAGAACACCCCATTTTTCTTTTCAAAGTTGGAATTAGCATCTAATTTTTACTTCCAGAAATTGTGGTTTAAAAAGGGTCTAAATCAAATATTATGCAGGAAGTCACCTTAATCGTCATTTCATCTTTTGACCTTTAACCTTTTATAATTTCAAATCTAGTGGAAGATTATCAGGAGTTAACACAACGTGAAGAAAGTGACCTTGAACACATGATGTCCCAAACAGAAAATGCTATAAGTAACTTAGAGGCTTTTAATGAACAATTGTCTAAAGAACTGTCTGTTTTGGATGGGGTAAGTAACAGGCTAGTAAAAGGTCCTGGAGTAGAAGGGGTACTTGACTTCAAAATGCTTTGCTATGCTCAGTCAAAATCATGTACAATTCTGGCCTACCCAAGTTTTATGAAAATTCACAGCTTATACTAGACCTGATTTCTGACTTTTGCTATAATTTGACTTTTATTCTTGGCTTTCACATAACATCACAGCTGCCATATTGGCGCACCTAACAAAATATTTCTCATTAGCCTCTATTGTTATGTACACCAACATGGCTGGCATTTCTTTGTTAATTTTATTCTGTAAGGAATGGGTTAAAACGAAGAATTACACTTACTCATGTAACACTTCACAAATAGTTTCTTTTGCAAGGCAAGCATGCTAATTCTCATCCACTTTAACAAACCAGTGTATCACAGCATTGCATGACATGGCACAGGAGTGTTGCAGTGGCAGTAAGCCCTGAAAGAAAGTCGGGTTCACAAATAGTTTTTGTTCTTTCAAATCTGCTCTCTGTGATGTCCTTTTCACCAAAAATAGATTAAGAAAGTACAGAAATGTGCCCTGTATATCATCTTCCCTTGGTACAACTATAGAAAAGTGTAATCATTAGCAGGCCTTGAGTCACTGTACGCATGGCGACAATATCATTTACCCTTGATGAAACAAACTTAACAACTTTAACATCCTACAAGTTTTACAAATTATTTCAGGATATCATGTATGTCAAATGAAGATCATAGTAAGTTGAGAAGCCTGTTGTTGTCACACATTAGTAACACACATTCACAGTTCCTTCACAGAAAGTGCACATTCGCTGTAAAATTTAGGAGGAATAGATTTATGAACAGCTTTTAATTATAATAATGCTGCTTGCAACATAGTTTTTAACATTATTTATTACTACTTATATTGTAATGTTAGATAAATAATATTTTATTTTGTAAGATTTTACTCATTCAAGTCAGCTTACTGGCCAATGTTTTATCAATAAAGTATCTATCTGTCTTTGGTGCAACAAACCTTCACAGCTTGTCAACCAGAATGTGGTGTCCATGATAAATTCATGGCACCATCACAAGCCTGTGCCATAAGTTTTTTTACATTTCATGAAATATGCATGCATGCACTTGTCATGATTCTATTTTTTTATATTTTACAGGCTAATATACAGTCTATCATGGCATCTGAAGATCAAGTCAACAGTCTAATGGATTTATTAGAAGCTGCTTTAGTTGAACTGGACAAGCTGGATACAAGATTGACACAGTATGATGAGACTCTCAAGGTAATTTCTATATTCTTTTTTAGAGGGAACCCAACTAGTTTAATGTATTTTAGGCAATCTAAAATCTAAGGCAGTGATGGATAGCAGTCTTTCCTCTAGGTACATGTAGGTGTTGAGGGGCTAGGTTATACAACAGTGGCAGCATGTGCTTCTTCTAGCTGAATCACCACAGAACAAATGTTGTCTGTGTCCTGCTTTGCACTGAGTGCCCCTTACATCTCACTTACTGTACCATAAGACTTTTTAAGATTGAAGCATTTATGACATCTTCAAACACTCATGAATAATTAATGAGCATTTCGACTTATCAGATCAAGCAAATAGGTCATGTGGATGAACCTTTAAACCCAATAAAACACTCCTCATTAGTTCTTTATATAAAGAATACTAATTAAGGAGGATAGCTTTATCAGATATAAAGCTGTCCAAGTTTATATGATACTTGTACAAAGTACCATAAAGGAAGGTCTCAATCACTGACTTCCCATTGAAAGCTTCACAGCAACGCTCCTATCTTGATGGATGCCTTCTGTTTTACTTGTGTGGGACATTTTTTGTTCCTGATCTGCATGTCACGATCAGTGACATAAACTTTTCAACCAACTGTCATTTTGCTATAATTTAACTCTTTTCATCAAATTATAATAAAACTATTGAACTTCTACAGGTATTGTGTTTGAAGTAGTTCAATAAACTTGCAGATTGGCTTTGCCTCATGGTTTTAAACCTGATAAAATACTCCTACTCATTTACTAAACAGTACATAATATTTATGTACATAATATACATAATATACACCCCTTGACAAATTCCTGCATCCACCCCTGCTTACAGGGGTTTCAGTAGACAACAGCTATGAACAATGAACCACTGGCTACTTTACTACTGACATCTGGCTACAGACTGTACATCATAACTCAGTAAAATTAATTTTGCCAATATTTGTTCTCAACAAAGCTCATCAATTGCAATAAGATGCTTATAAACCATTTACTTACATTTGAAACCTAGTGTGTCGTTGTTGTTTTATTGCTTCTTATTCTGTTTGCTAGTCAATACTTTCTATTAGATTCTCATTCTGAAGTCTCTCCTGTTTACTGCTGCTATCTTGGATTTATTTTGCACGCGTCGGATGGATTATGGGTAGTATTGAATCCAGCTTGATCAGCGGTATTTCTCATCAAACATGGCATCCAAGAAATGAAAGCATGCAATTGAAGGCATTAATCTCCCAATTATCTTGCCACCAAAACACAGAAAAATGCATCTTCAGTACCCTAAATTTTCTGGACCCCCTAGAAAAGTTGACCCAAAGAACAATGGGCACTAAAAATATTTTAGAAATGTACCTTTGACCAATAAGAAGTGGTTCCCTGACCAAAACATTAGGGGCATGTTTCTGATTGGTTAAAGAACAATATACCAGTAACCAGCTGTCCGAAAAACAAAGCGCGCAAAGGATTGTTGTTGAAAATGAAGCGGCCCTCGCCCCAGGCCCAAATTTCCAAGCAGTGAATAAAACAAACGCCATCATCAGGTAAGAAAGTCGTTGATGGAATAATAATAGACTGTTGTCGATTCCCATAGCGGAATTCGAAGAGAAACTAAAATATTTTGCCTGGACCGTGTGTGTTTGTATGAAAAAGAACTGGGATGAGGGCCGCCTCGCTGAACATCAAAATACGCTGTGATTGGTTGGATCGTGCGTGCACCGGACAGCTGGAAACATTGATTAAATATTTCTTAGTGTCCACAGTTCTTCAGGGCACACTACTGTAAGTAGAACAAATTAGAAGATAATTCAGTGTAATGGATTGTATGTACTAATAATTTTATTAATAACAGAAGTTGTTTTATTTATTTACTATATAGACAGTGCATAACCAGATGGAACAAATGGAAGATAAAGATCGACACATGGAAACAGAAAGTACCAACAGAAATAAGTTGCTTCAGGAAGTTGAATATCTTGTGGTATGTTACTTCTTGTTCAAACACTTAATTACAAATCAACCTTGGCTGGCCATAATTGAGTGATTATTTTTGACTGTCATCAATCGATCAGTTGACCATGCTTGATTGATCAGCACACAAATGCTGGAATGGCAACCTTTCTCCATAGATTGCTAAATTAACTTTTGAATTTGAATTTGCTTAAATTTCTTCATAAGTTTTGATGGCTTGTAACATTAAATTTGAGTGACACAAATGTAATAATGAGGTAGTTAAAACCACAAGTAGCATGTCATCTCTCACCTCTGAGCTCCAGGGTTTGATTCAAGCATTTTTGGTTCTTTTCTTTGCTTTGTGGGTTTCCTGCAGGTTCTTTGGTTTTCCTCCCTCAACAAATCAAACATAGTGAACAAGTATGTGGCTTACATGTAATTGTATCTTAATAGAACACACTTGGCATTCCCGACAGACATATAACAGCATTGAAGCATGGTGATCTTTCTAAAGGAATTGCTGTGAAAGAGTGTACCAATGCAGCAAATGCCATTCTTGGTGCATTGACAGCAGAAGTCCATCCAGGTAATATTACAATATGAATACATATATTCAATGTGTCCTTTGTCACTAAATAATCTAGCTGTAGATTCATGTAGTTAATTTCTATTCCTTATACTGACGTGTTTGATATAAGAGTACCATAATATGATAGTCCTCATTGATCAGAGCTACAAAAAATATGTACATATGCAGTACTGTAGTAGTTGATACTAGTATGTGACTGTCCAGCTATATTAGGCGACATTAGTAAGGCTATATGGTTAACAATCTGCACTGTAAAATTGCAGTCTGTAAGCTGTCATTAAACTGTCAGTAAGTGGTTTGAAAAAATGTCAGTAAATGATTGGTAAGGCGTCAGTAAGTGGTTTGTAAGGCGTCAGTAAGTGGTTTGTAAGGCGTCAGTAAGTGGTTTGTAAGGCGTCAGTAAGTGGTTTGTAAGGCGTCAGTAGACCAGATTTTGTATGACTGTGAAAAAATGCATCTCAAACATGCCATGCCATGAATGTGCCGTGAACACCACATTTTGACTGGATTTTGTGGAGGTTTCTTGCATGAGCAAGTGTCAACACAGTTGTGCTGTGCCATGCCGTCCGTTATTGTGCTGTGCTGTGATACACTGACATGTGAAAGCTATGCAATTGGATGAGAATTGGTGCGCACACCTTGCGATTGGCTTGCAAAAGAAGCATTTTGAGTGTTCAAAGACATGACATGTTGACTTTGAAATGTTTTGCTTTGTATGATTGGAGGAATCCGTGCCGTGACCGTGTGGCATGCCATGTTTTTTTCACAGTCATACAAAATCTGCTCTACTAAGTGGTTGGTAAGGTGTCAGTGAGTGGCTGATAAGGTGTCAGTGAGTGGTTGGTAAGGTGTCAGTGAGTGGTTGGTAAGGTGTCAGTGAGTGGTTGGTAAGGTGTCAGTGAGTGGCTGGTAAGGTGTCAGTAAATGGTTGGTAAGGTGTCAGTAAGTGGTTGGTAAGGTGTCAGTGAGTGGCTGGTAAGGTGTCAGTAAGTGGTTGGTAAGGTGTCAGTGAGTGGTTGGTAAGGTGTCAGTAAATGGTCGGTAAGGTGTCAGTGAGTGGCTGGTAAGGTGTCAGTAAATGGTTGGTAAGGTGTCAGTAAATGATTGGTAAGGTGTCAGTAAGATGTTGGAAAGAAAGTATCAGCAAATTGTTGAGGGGTTGGCAAGACAAGGGTAAGGTAATTGTAAGGGTGAAAGTAAGATAACAATAAGCTGTCATTTTTCCAACCACCACTATTTTATGGTGCAGACTGTTCACTATAGCCCATTTATAACACATTAGAAGGTCTTAATATGAAATTTCACAGCTTCAAATTACTCTTATTCCTAACATTAGCTAAATGGTTATCATTCTGATCAGGATTAGCAAGGATGGCAGCTGTCAAACAACAGCAAGAAAAGTATTATCAGATCAGTAAAGACTTTGCACAAAGATTAAAACAACACTTGTTAGGAATATTTCAACAGCATGTGAGTTTCTTATCATTCTTATCTACTTATTACAGCATGAAGTGTGCTACCATTGCCAGGAGACCAAGTGTTTTGATACCTATATCAAAGAGACCAACCCATCAAAGCAGGCATGATATTGGGCATAGACAAGATTGTCTAGACAAATAGGACATCTGATTCATTTAACAAAGAGACTGACCCATCAAAGCAGGCATGATATGGGGCATAGACAAGATTGTCTAGACAAATAGGACATCATGCAAAGAGACTGACCCATCAAAGCAGGCATGATATGGGGTGTAGACAAGATTGTCTAGACAAATAGGACATCAAAAGCTTTGTTAAAAGTGTCAAAAATCTTGGACTGTTTGCAGTGGTAGTTCACTTTGTGCTGTAAAACAAAAATCTTGGTTTATCTTTAATTTCCTCTGGTGCGCATACTATAAAACTCTGTGTATACACCCATCTTTAATACGCACCAAGATTTATAAGCCTGTTTTCCAAAAAAAAATTGAGCCTCAAACTATGAACACTTTAGTCATTAATATATCGAAATTTGTGTGTTTCGAACATCTCTAAAACATACAGAAAGCTTGTTTATTTTATCTTGTAGCCATTTTCATTAATAAATTTTCTATAGACAAGTTTTGAAGTGAAAAAGCAGAATCGGTAGTTGTTTTTATGTTCTTCACGATGGCTACCTGACACCATTTTGTTTTCACACCTTGTGCACATGGTCATTACCAGTCCTTTCCAAAATGGTGTTTGAAAACAATAGCATCCATGTATAATACACATCTTAGTTTTTGGGTTGTTTTTTGATGGAAAAAGTGTATATTATACACAGGGTTTTATGGTACCCTCATGAGATGACCACTGTTGATATTTAGAAAAGGCTTAAATTGATTGCATTATTAGGGCTAAGGTCTTAATGTAACTGTCCTGTGTTGTTCTAACTATTGTATTCTATCTTGAACAGTATACACATTGAGACCATTTCTCAGGATTTTTGTACAGCTAATTGTAAAACATTAATTACTGAATAAGAGTACACGTAGTTCATATCTTATGACTCTGAACTAATGGACTCCATTCAGTCCTAAGGGAAGGTCATTTAATATGACGAGGGAAGGGCACTTAGATTTTCAACTTTAGAATATAAAATTTCCAGAGACACCCATTTCTGAAATTGCTGAATTTTGTGGTCCCCTAATGTGTAGTAAAAAAATCACTAGCATGGTAGTAAAAATTTCAATTAGCCATCCCAAAACAAAAAGACCCCTCTCTATATCTTTCAGAAATTTAAGGGCCTTCCTTAAAATATTCATGCTGCCTTTGTCATATAAATGAATCTTAACCTAATATTGGTGTCAGAAGTGGGACATCCAGGAGTTTTATTAATACTGCAGTTACCAGCAGGTTTACTGCTGTCTGTTTTGCTACTCACTGCCAGCAATTTTTATATAAAGTTATTTTGCCTTCAGCAACAAATTCTAAGAAGATTTAGTGGAGCCTGCTATTGCCAATGTTAGAGAAACCTCTGGATGTGAACCTAAATATATTTGTTGGTGTGCATTTTTGTGCTGATTGATTCAAAGCAGAATTTCTATTATTGATAATTTTGAGAACAAAAGTCTCTGCCTATATGCCTGGGGGAGTACTCCTGCCATAAAAGTGTAGGGATGCTTGTTGGAAATTTTGAAAATGACCTCTAAAAGGTACCTTAGTGTTAACCAGGTGGGCGTGATATCCCAAGATTTTTACCCAAAGGTACCAACTCAAAATTTACTAAATTGAATATTTTCGGTCTTTTTAATTAATAGTATTAAAGATGAAAATTTCAAACACCTTCTACTTTTGAAGTTTCTGAGGACGTTGTCAATGATAAGTCTTCAACCTATTTGTTGAAATGTATACCAATGTGGTCGCGTAATCCAATCTTTATTTCCGGAATACAATATTTGCCAGATGAAAAATAAAGGCCCTAAAAGTAAAAGTAAAATTTAAAAGACCCTAAAAGGTACCAGATCTCTGATTTTCACCCCTAAAAGGTATGACGAGCATCCCTACCATCAAATATGTGGGAGTCCATCCCTGGACCTATATGTTTCTCCTGCTAAATCTATCCTTAACTCACTTGTCATTGAACTACATAATTTATAAGGGAAAGTTGATTTAATATAATGGGGGAGCATGAAGGTTTTAAGGGGGGGCCCCTTACATTTCTGAAAGATATAGTTGGACCTTTTTTATTTTGGGGATGGCTAATTGAAATTTCCATTACCATGCTGGTAAATTTTTACACTATTTTTTTTTTAATTTTGCAAGTTCAGAAAGGGGGCTATTAAATAAGCCTTTCCTTGATGTATTCATTTGTGTCTACGGTATTTCATGTAGGGTATTGATGCTGAGATACCTGCCAAACATTCAAGTGAACTTCATCTTCCTAAACATCTTAATTGTCACAAAGAACTGTTGCCCTACAGTGGTCTAATGAAGTGGCTAAAAGACGTTGATCAAGAAGTCTTCATGGAACTGTGTCTTGTGAGTTTAATCTATATGTCATCTATAAAGTATATCATGTTTTTTGCTTATTTCATTTCAATGACTTTCTTTGGAAAGGTCAGTATTTTGTATGCAAAAAGAATAAAAATCCAGAGGCTGCTGCCAGAAGCAGGTAGAGAAGGGGTGGGTTAAGGGTTGAGTGGTTCAGAGATGGATCTGCACCCATTAGTTGAAAAACAGCAAATGTACATGTGCTGTTGAGATTTATTATCTTCCCATGTTCTACACTCTCCCCTCCCCCCACTGAAAAATACCAGGCTTCTCTCCTCCCCCCCACACAATTAAAAATACCTGGATATAGGCACCTGACTGCATTTAAAAGCCATGACTGCATGGATTTATTTATTTATAGGCATATGTGAATTCATTGAGTAAAATATATGAGAGACAAGTAAAGGAATTCTTTGAGACAGCAAGACAAAGAGCAACCTCAAAAGGATCTAAATGTAAGTTAGACCTTCCACTAAGTAATATAAATAATAAAAAGAAAGCCTTTTTTCTCAGTTGGTAGGTTAAAGTTGTATTCCTGTTTTTTTTTATCCATAATTTGCTCTTCACAATTTACAGCATGACTACTCTAACTGGAGCCACTTTGACAATGAGAATCAATCAAAACTTTGAACGAAAACAATGGATTTTAACTTCAGCCGATTCTAGCCAATCAGGAGCAAGTAAAAAAGCCAAGATCTGAATAATGTCTGACAACCAATTTTGATGCTATCAAGAGAAATCTCATCGAGACAGCGGTGGGAATAAAATATTGTAATTGATTGTGTTCAAGATTCTACTGGTTGTGATCTCCGACCCATGATTAACTCGTTTTCACTCTAAATCTTGAGTGGTTCTCATTGTCAAGGTAGCTCAAGTTCGAGTAGTCACTGACTGTAAGACTACTAGACAAGTACTCGAAAGTTTATAGTAGCACATCTGAACCTGACGAGCATCATTTTTAAATAATGTAAGAGACGTTCAAGAGAAATCAATAATATATTATGATTCAGATATGTAACTGGATTTACAGTATGTATAAACTCTCTTGACAGCTATACATAGTGCATTCAAAATGACCAGTTCAAGCCTGGTCACTAAATTAGATGAAACTGGCATGAGAATGAGCCCACGTCCAAGCCCTCGCCCTCTGACTCACAAGTTCAGAGGCAGAGATAGAAGAGACACTGGAGATTCAGGATCAGACAGCATTTCACAGACAGGCTCTATTGGATCTTATGATTCAGCATCTCTAACCCTAGAGACTAGAGGAAGATTTGATAGGGTCAGTAAATAATTGCACTAGACTTAGTAGTAACTCTCTGCAATTTGTTGTAAAAGTTTTATTTTTTTATACCATATTTTATATTTTTATATGCCAAATCTTCTTTCGGCGTTTCTCCTTCTATTTTAAACAAGTTTTTGCCATTTAGTTTTTCCCTTTTTAAAAATCTTTTTCTCATACCAGCATTTAAGAAAGTAGGTGTAGTATGCCCTTGTTTATTTGTTTAAGAATTGGGGAAGAACAGGGGCAGATCCTGGATTTTTAAATGGGCAAACTTTGTATGTGAGTGCCAATACAACCGAAAACTCATAAAAGGCAGGAAGATAGTGAAAAATGGCAAACATTAAGGGTGGGTGACAAGTTACCCCTTCACCACCCCCCCGGATTCAAGCTTGAAGAGGGGAATAGAAGGAAAGGGAGGAGGCAGGTAAAATGTAGCTAATCTGTAACCTGTATATTTTGAATTATTCTCTTTTTTCCAGGTGTTTGACATCCTTCTTTCTGAACTGGAGCCAGTTTGTACATCAGAACAGGAGTTTGTACAGAAATTCTTTGACTTTTCCATGGATGAATATGATGTACCAGTAAGAATTATATTTGAGGTGTCAAAACACAATAGCCAGTCACCTTCAAGGTGTCAAAACACAATAGCCAGTCACCTTCAAGGTGTCAAAACACAATAGCCAGTCACCTTCAAGGTGTCAAAACACAATAGCCAGTCACCTTCAAGGTGTCAAAACACAATAGCCAGTCA
>JANTNT010174181.1:8999-19135 GCA_024752375.1 Entacmaea quadricolor
CCGCGACAATGAGTCCTCGTTTTTCCAAGGCCTCAAAACCTCCAGACCTCCAGGCTTAGATTTTACTTGATGTCAGCCTTGAGGGAGACAATATTGAAACTTCCAGTTATCAAAGAAAAAAATCCTGATCGAATCGACCCTAAAGATCAGTACATTCAATGAGCCATTGTCCTCATTAGAACCCAGACTGTTCTGTTTATCAGTCAAAGGTCTTTAGTGAATGTACAGTATTGAGTTTGTAAAAAAGAGCAAATTGATGCGATAATAAGATAGCAACACCGCCTCGAAGAGGGATTGGACTGTGAGTTAGTAAGTAGTAATAAAGATAGCCTGTCTGTTTAGAATAAAGGGACAACTTTGACTTAAGAAAAATCAACTCCCTCTTGGTTTAATTAAAAGAAGGCACGGAGTCACGCCGGTGTACTGTAAGCCTCGATAGTACACGAAATTCTATGAGCCCAGGAAACATTTAGATCTCAGACTAAATAAAACCTTGGCACGGAGCAATTAATTAAAAGCTCCAATCATCAACGGCGGAAATACGAATTAGAATCTTCGAGTTCCAAAAAAAAAAAAAAAAAAGAAAAAAAAGAAAAGAAATGCGACCCACAACAGTGACCTTGCAGAAAAAAGGTGGCCTGTGTTTTGATGTCAATGACATAGCCCAGTAAAGACATAGTGAGCAATAAGAAAGACAGTTACTTGATGTAGTAATACGTCTATAGCACTATGGCAAATAGAGGAGAAGTGATGGATAGTCAGGGATGTTACAAAAGTGGAAAAGTGTTCAACGAATCTTGACTTTATGGAAAAATTTCATTTAGCATAGTTTAACTTTTCGCAACAAGTAATAAAAATCAAGCCGAGAGTTTATAAGCCATGTGTATTTGTGTTAACAGCTATTTAACAAAATTGTTGAAACATTCTAAATCAATTTCTCACTCTTTGACTTATCAGTATTTATGGTTTTTAAGCTGGCTTGGTACTAGTGATACAACTTACATGGCTTTCCTAAGTCATGAGGATATTGATTTGAAAGCGAAACTTCCCACTTCATAGTTTGTTCATGTGGTTTTTTTAATGCGAATAACGAAACTAGCTGGAAACGTTAACTCCTAGTCTCGTAACCAAAAAAGCAAGTGAGTTTTCCTGGCAACTCTCAACTCTACGCGTTTCTCCTGATTTTCCTTTGAAATAATCTAATCTAATTTCCTGAGATGTGTAACTTTTCTCAAGGGTTAGCCACATAATGACTCGTATTCTGCGTAGGGGGGAGAGCAAACGTCATAGGGAAATGAGTCAAATAGACAAATGTTTTTACGTCAGGTCAATTTGTAGGCAAGGTGCTTCATACTGCTCACATTTCTTCCTTTCTTATTTATTTCATTGTTTTTCCTTTACAAAGCTCTCTAGTCTTCCTGTTCTGCTTACAAGGGCTCTAGAATTACTTTACGAATCAAGGAAGTACTTTTTAATTAAATGCAATCAATTGGACTTGGTTTAAACTGGAGGTTTACTTGGATACAAATATCGATATACTGACGAAAAAGAAAACGTTATTTTTAATACCAAGAAATAAGCCTGTCATCAGAATTCTTACATGTTAACAATGTTCATTCCTTTATTTTCTTTCAGTCAATAAAGTACAGAGCAGAAAAGCAAAAAATTACAAAAAGCAAAGACGTAAAACCACAGTGTCATATCAGTCATTGGCGTATGTTGTATAGATATTATAGAGACCAAGAACCTTTGAACTTACCACGGCAGAGTGTGGGCGCGGATATAAACAAACCAAATAAACCGTGATATAAACATTAAGATCAAATTTTACGGCATTGTCAAACAAAACTTGAGCAAGTTTTCAAAAAAGTCACTCCCCTTCTAACCACATTTCTTCTCTATTTGTTATTAATTACAGGTAATTAGCTATCGTAAAGTCAGATTTCATTAACGATTCGACCGATATCTCAAAACTTATGTATTACACTCTTGAGTGGATTTTATTTAGATAAAAATGCGCCATTCGTATTATACAAGGTACTTACCACAGTTCGACATAATGTATCGTTCTGTACTTGGATCATTAAAAAAATCTCTTAGTAGTTCTTCCATTTTCTCGGGTTTTTACGCTTCTAGAAATACAGATCAAGTCTGGCACGATTTGACCTGAAAGTTTTGTTAAAAGATAACGACAAAGTTGTTAAGAGTCTAATTACTGCCAACACCGTTTTTTGATTTTCCTTTTTCTTTCCGCGTAAAATACAAGTTGGGCTTTTCACTTGGAGTTGTCCCTTAGTTCGCTAGCTTTTACTTTCAATGTGTTCGTAAAAGATTTTGAACGGGTTTCACAATTTATATGAATGATAAACTTTGATTGACGTGACAGGGAGGGGCAAACGGAGTAGCGGAAGTTTCATATTCTTTCCACTAGCCACGTGTGAAATCTTGACATATTGACTTCCGGGCTATCTACTTTAGAGATTGCGTTACTCCCAAAACAAAGGACGAGCGATCGTTCTTGTGCAACTAAACTCACAATTGGTATACAATATGTTGATAGAAAGTTCAAAAAATTTAACCCTGACTTGACCTAGTTATTCTTTTAAAACTTTTGCCACTTAACATAGGAACGCAGTTGTACTTTATTTACCTAAACAAGCCACTGGAAACTTCTCTGACCCGAGACTCGAATTAATTGACAAAATTCAACCTAAACTCACAAATGACTGCGTTGAGTAGCTTATCGACCGATAGATTTTTTTGTAGGGGTCAAGTCCAGAGGATCGGCCGGAAACAAAATATAATCAAATTCACCATATTTGGAACTCAATTGGAGTTGAGCAGAGACTTTTTTTAACTCGATATGTTCGAGCCACAATAACCTGGTCATTTTATTTTAATTTGTCGGGGATTTTTACTGATAAAGGTGTTTTGATCAAATAATTATTCTTGGAGAAAGAAATTACCCGTATGGCAAATGTCAAAATTTTAGAAAAAGGAGTACTAGAAAAAACCCAAATTGATCGTATTTCTTCCTGTAAGACTTTGTATTGATTCTCAAAACACTGAATATAAAATCTGGATAAAGAACTGTACGAACGAAAAGATTTAGCAAAGTTACTGGACGTAAATCGAACACACCTTTTCTTAGTTTTAGATGAAGGAATATGTAATGCGCAAGGAGTCTTATCCAGAATGTATAAAAATATTTCGAAACATTACTGACTACGTAAAAATTAATTTGAAGCGTAAATTTTTTAAAAGAAATCACAGAAATATTTGTTTTCAAGAAACAATAGAGAAATACACCGTAAACTATGTGTTTGATTAGAAATTCCTGGCTCTTTCATTTCGTAAATTAGTTTTTCCATAGACATTAATATCGCAATTTTTAACTTAAAAAAATACTGTTTTTTGATTGCGTCGAAATTCATAAAGGAAATAAAAATGAAAGAATGTCAGAAAAGAAGTTTGAGGAGTAAAATGTGAAGGTGAGGGAGGATAAATACCTTGGAGCTTCCGGTTCTTTCCCTGTGGCCATTTAGGCAGCTATCGGTGAATGTGCTAGATTTACACAAACAATCAAAAAACGTGATATATATATTCAAATTGCATGCAGTTGGGGAATCGAGACAATTTGGGTTTCGTTTCTGTGATATTTTGATTTTATTTGAAGGTAAAAACGGATGCTGGTTTAAGCAGAGAGCTGATACGGACCAACGTTGGTCATGCTGCCAAACAGTCACGAATCTCCACGTAGGCCTCATTTTCTTTTGAAATGAATTTTCGAAAGATTGAATAAACTTAACTGGAAGTTATGTACCTCTGTTTTACACGAAGTAGAAATCACCAATCGTAGAAACAAATATTTACATTTTTTGCAAGAATTCTTCGACCAAATATGTATTTTCGAAATGTATCGGTTTAGGTTTGTAACGCAAAAAAAAAGGTAACCGATTTCGATGTTTTTACATCAGTGTGTTCCAACAAATAATAGTGGGTACTTTCATCCTCAAATAAATTGTAAAACAACTTTTTTTTCGATTTTTCAACAAAATATAATCCACTTGCTGTCAATCAAGTACATGACACTTGGAATAAATTTAATGACTCTAAATATACATGAGTACATGAAGCATAATTAGCTCATATCTGAGTTCTGTTAAAAACTATACTTTCAGAACTCCCCCCACAATTACCACATTTCTTATGACAGAGCTAACTCGCTGCTTTATCGCTTTGTGATATGGCAAAACACGCTGACCTATTGTTTTGGTAATGCACTTATGAATTTGCGCTGTTTCAGTTGGTTTAAACGATGGATTGCAAGCCAAAACTGTAGAAAGAGAAACCATTACACAAAACAAAAAGAACACGAGGAATGTATTTTTCCCTTAATTTAATTTCTTTAACTGTTTGCGAGTCCGATAAAAAATATTTCGATAAATAGCGACGGAGAAGACGTTGCCCAGCAACTACATATTTTTCCTCGTTTTCAAAACTTTTCAACACCTTCTCAGTTGTGTGATTTTCGCTGTAAAGCCTCTTTTTCTTCTTTTTTGATGATTTGAATTCCTTTCTTAAAAGCCCTCTTTATAATAAAGCTTCTAACAAACACTATAAACAGAACTTAACCATTCATTGCAGGTGTCTTTTCGCCTTAACTGGACGGAAAAAGTACGGAACGGTTTCAAGATTCCGCTCAAATCGATAGACAAAATATCCTATAAATATCTTTTTGTGTTTCTTACTGATAATTTCGAAATTCTTGAGTTTTTAAGAGATTTGAAAATGAAAGAGATCTTCCAGTAAGACTTGACCTTTTTCATTTTACTTACCCTTATAAATGGCACTTAAAATATCGACCTCAGTGTTGTACTAGCTCTAACAGTTTTAAGTCGGTAAATTCTGATTTCCTTTAACCGACATCCTATCTCAAGTACAGGTGCATTATAATTGAGAGCGGAAGCTGAATTACAAATATCAAAAGACCAACTTCTCTACCTAAGAATTATTATGTAATGTGTTCTTGTATTTACCGGCCAAGGTTATCCTTTAGGTTATAGCTATTGCCTGATGAAGAAACCTTTGGCGTTCAAGTTGCTGGCTACATCGCTAAAGAATACCTCTTAGTTCAAATTTAACATTTTAAAACCAAAATATCAACCCAGTTATTACTAAAATGGACCACTTTTGCTTGACTAAGCCGTACTAGAAAAGGCCTTTATGTAGCTGGGCAGCCCTCATTTATGCACCCCGGCGCGCCATTCCGGAGTCTAAGATACGAGTCACCCAAAAAGAAAGCTGAGGCCATTTAGAGCTATGCGTCTATGACTTTATCAACCACTAGTTCAATTTGTTTCAGACAATTTCAGTTCGAAATTGAGTTGTATTCAGCAGTTACAAGACTTTTCAGCCCAAAACGAGTCCCGTTTTGTTAAGACATTTAAAAAACGGCGTCCGTTAAGCTTGCCCTTTTCAAACTATCAGAATCTGGTACTAAATTAGATCTCTATTCGTTGTTAATAAAACAAAATGAAATTAAAAATGGAGTTTTGTTGCGTGGCGATCTCTAAAGGTACCATTAGCACATGTCTGTGAAAAACAAAATGGCACATTTGTTTTGTTATCATTGAACTCAAAAATAGCTCTACAAAGTAAGAGTAAATCATGCATTTCTTGTTTAAAGAGTCTGATCATTTCCTTAAAGATTAGGGGAGAGTTTGCAGTAGACGCGGCTAGCAGGAAAAGAGAGAAAAAGAACAGAAACTACCTGCTCTAAAAATAAAACCTCTTCAGTGCTGGAGAATACAAAATAACTTTAAAATGACTTATAAACAAGGTGGAATGGTCTAGTGCAATTTCATCTCTTTTCCAATTCAAGGTAGCTTCCTTATAAAGGCGACTTTCCCTGAAAAATAATGACACGAGGGGAATCCCTCTGCTCTACCACAGGAACCCTAAACAAAAGAAAAACAAAAATTCAAGAAATTTGTAAACTTTTAATCTTATACCCTTTTATTTTAATTATAAACCATACTCCAAACTCCAATGCGAAATATAACAAAATATGAAATTATATTGATAATTTGGTTACAATTAGTACTGGTATTAAAATAAGCAACAGGTATTTTTAAAAATGTGATTTATACAATACAATAAGGATACAAGTCTCTACTACCCTGTACTATGCTGAATTATCAACCTTCTTCCTCAATGCACTCTTCAACTATCTTTCTAAGGTTTGGGTTTTCCATTGCAGCAGCAATTCGTTCTTTGTCATTAATTTGTTTATTGACTAAAGAGAAACAATGGAGAAATTATGTTATCACATGTAGTTTGTAATTGGTGTATCTGTATGGTCAAGAGCAAAATATCTCAAAGAGACCATCTAATATGAAAAAATGTAAGTGCAAATCCTGAGAAACCTCTGATTGATGTTCTCAGGCCCATAGAAGGATCTTAAAGGGGGTCTTCACTTTTCCCTTAATTTTTTGTATCCAGCTGTTCTCACAGAGGTTTGTAAATTGAAGGGGTAAGGAGTGGAGGGAGGCAAAGGGTTTGTTTGATCCATAGAACCCTAGCGATGGGCATGCTTCTACACTCATTAAGTGGTAGAATACACAAAACCTCAGGTTATCCCTTTCTGTTACCATACATTTCTGCAATTTTTAATATCATGCAGACTCCATATTAGTAAGAAGGCAAAGTTTTAGCAGATAATGTTTAACAAGGAAGAAATAGCATTAAATAAAAAACAAATTATTTTATAAGGATTTATGTGGGAAAATGCACTGGCTGGCAAGAACTAGCCATACAATGCATCTTCCTATATACAAATCCTTATAATTAATGATCTATTCTGTATTTAATGCCATTTCTCTTGTGTTTTATTTTATGAGCCATGACTTTGCCTTCCTATTAGTATTGAAGTGCTCTTTTCATTTCTGGAGTTTATTTTGACACTGCTGCTTGGTTTAAGGAAGTTAGAGTCACGTGACCTCTTAGTGCAAGCAGCCACCAAGGTCTCCAAAATCCAAAGGTCAAATTACAATGGAAGTTTATAGGAAAGTTGATTTTGTGGAGTGAGGAAAACTGCATGGAGAACCTAGAGAAAAACCCTCAACATAGGCAGTAGAGCAGTTTCAAAAGTCGTTGGGGGGCAACAACTAAAAAATTTTTTGTGACATCATCACTTGAAGACAGCCTTGATTTTCACTCAAGTGATTTTCACTTGAAAGACCAAAAATGGAACTTGTGTTGGCCATTCGCCTGAAAGAACTTTTTGGCAATGCAATGTTTGTCTACTTTGTGTATGTCTTATGGGATTGCACAATCATTATCTAAAGGAAGGTTCTAAAATGAGTCCACTATGGCTTAAAGTTAAACCCCCCATACAACCCCCCCTCCACCTGGGTTAAAGCTGAAAATTTGCAACCCCTCCTGCTGACTTCAAAAGACATTTTTTCAAATTCTGTGTGAGTGAAGTGAGGAAATTTTTTGGACCTTTTTTGGCCAATAAAGATTTTTTTGTGTGTGAGCAAATCAAGGCTTGTTTTATTCTCAAAAGATAAGATTTTCTTTCATTTAATGCAAGTGTAGTGAGCACTAAATTTTTAAGTATTTCAGCAAATACATTTGCATTATTAATTATTACCCCCTTCTTTCCATTAAATAATTTAGACCGGCATTTCCCCTTTTTTGTTATTACTTTACGCTCCCCATATTGTGCAGTCCCTATGGCAGTGCTGTCTTGACAGTCAAATTGCTTTTTGTTATATAAGAAAAGAGATAGAAGTTAGATAGCCTTTTTGAAATGCCCAAAAAGTGAGGGGGTTGAGCCCCCACATTTCTAAAGTGGGAGGCTAGAGATCCCCCCCAGCCTCCACGGCTTTGCTGCCTGTGCTCAAAGAAAGGGAGAGAACATCAATAAACAACTCAGCTCACATGATAGTCAGGGATTCAAACCCAGGTCATAGAGGTGAGAGGTGAGTCACAGCATTTAACACTGGCTACAGCACCCATGCTTCCCTGCAGTGTGATATCCTCTATCTATTTAAATTCAAGAGAGAGGCAGTCAAGCCAATGATGTGGGATAGGCTCAAAATGAAATATAGAGCAGGTGTAATAGGTAAATTATGGCTTTTTAAGCACCTCTCAGAGTGAACTTAGGCTTACAGTCTCTCTTAATTAGGCTGTTTCAGGGTTGATTACTAGGATAAGTTAGGTTAAGATTGTTAGAAGTCAGATAAATGAGTATGCTCTCTTTAAAGGCCGATTTACACAATACAACATTTATCTACAACTAATGCATGCAATCTGCTGACGTCACTTATGATTGTCATATGGTTTTAAAACATGTTTTAAAATGCTATAACTTTTTTTTTTGTCGTATACAACAGTTGTAAGGAGGTTTTAGAGTGTTGTAAGCATGGCGTCAGCAGATTGTATGTGACAGTTGTAGGGAAAAGTTGTACTGTGTAAATTGGCCTTAATAGGACAAACTAATGCATACTTACTTTCTTGTTCAGTAGAATGTGTTCCCTTAGCCAAGAAAATGTCCAGCTTTTGTCAATAAATAAAAATTATATACAATTATTGAAAGTCCAAATTTATATAATCTAAGTATTTTTACATCAATCTATTTTAACGTAAATCAAGCATCGTTAAATTCTTGATCTGTGATCATGAACATTTTTACATACTTTAATTGGTTAAGTTCCACAAAAAATTCATGGGAGGGGTAGTCCTATTGTCTGTTAAATAAATAAATGCATAACAAAGTGGCTATCCTTCCCCCATAAGTGTATTGACACTTTTAATATATGCATATTATTCAATATCGCATTGATCCTGAACTGCCGATGGGTCTTAGCCAATTGGCCGAATGAGATTGAAAATGAATTAATCAATGCTGCTGTTGAGACAGTGTTGAAGCAAGCTGGACACATCTCTATTTTTTTTTTTTTTTAAAGAGAGGACGATCAAGATCAACTGAATAGCCTAGCATATTAAGGAATGCTGTCTCACTGAAGCAAGTGACTGTTCTTTAATTTTCAAGCATATTTTTGATAAAAATAGAAATTTGCAATTTTTTTATTTTGGTCATTTTAGTTTCGGGCATTTTGGTTGTTCTAGTTCAACCCAGATTACTTAGCTAATTTTACAGCTACAACTCTGTAATTTAGATAGTATACCCACAAAGCATTGTTTATTTCCCCCTCCAAAGATGGTTTTATCCAAGGCTTGCTGTTCTGTGATAGCATGTTCTAGCTTGTTGACATTAGACTATTCTTATGGTCAGTTTTTAACTCAACCTCCGATCCCGCAAGTTGCATTCGAACAATTTTTTGAAACTTAGTAGACAATTTAATCCAAAAGTTTTGTGAAAATCATATGATTTTTGGTGAGCAAGAGCACAAAATGTAAAAATAACACCATTAGAAAATCAGCTTGTAACGGCAAACACGACTCAAAAATTAAATTCCAAATACCCCTTTAAAAGCCTAACTGTTTTTATTTTGGAATGATCTGATCATTTTTGACACAATGCAAGCAAGAAAACTCTGAAATCTGAGCACAAATATGTTGGAGTCACACTCAAGCATTAACCCACGAATAAATACATATTAGTAGACACCAATTCCATTGTTTTCCTTTAACTGTTACTCAATAACTATACTATTTCCATTTGTGGACAAAGGAAAATCACTCTAGGAACAAAGTTCAAATAATACCTTGAATTTATCAGGTAATGTCCTTTCAAGTTTGACTCTAAGGCAAAGACCTGTAAAAAAGAAAAATATTCTGATATAAAAATTTAAAATAAATTTTAAAATATTTGTACAATAGTAGCAGTTCATTGAAAAGATGTTCTGAAAATACTATTCTTGTGGAAAAGATTGTACTTTATCAACCAAAAAAAATTTTTCTATATTGATTGATAAAATATTTATTAATCAATATAGAAAATGTAGTGGCCTTCACTATCAAGCATTGATCCCAGATTCATATTGTAATGCTGCTAAGTTGTATTTCTAGATCTATTGTATTGATAATAATAATAATCTTCTTATTTATACACGGTAGATTGTTTAAAGCTAGCAGCTTGTGGGGCTGTGTACTCTCCATACACA
>JANTNT010174291.1:0-19129 GCA_024752375.1 Entacmaea quadricolor
GGCATGGCTAACTTACAGATCAAACCCTGAAACAACCACAAGGCTGATCTAAGTCAGGGCATGGCTAACTTACAGATTAAACCCTGAAACAACCACAAGGCTGATCTAAGTCAGGGCATGGCTAACATACAGATCAAACCCTGAAACAACCACAACGCTGATCATAGTCAGGGCATGGCTAACTCAAGGTTTGAATTGTAATTTAGCATATTGATTTTTGTGGAGAAAGGAAAACCAGAGAACCAGGAGAAAAACCCCCAAAGCAAGGGAGGGAACCAACAATTAATAATTCTACTCATGAGTCCTTAGTTCAGCAACCATACCATTGACCTCAGTGGTGAGAGGCAACATGCTAACAGCACGTTACCCTTGGTTACCAAATAACCCCACAAAAATCACAATCTATCATTAATAAACATAGATGAACAATAATTTCTCACCTGCGTGTTATTTTGGTTTCCATCAACAACCATTGGCTCCATGTCTTAAAAATATAATAAACATATTAGTCATTTCGTTGTGGAAGGGACTGGGACCAAATGCAAAAATTTAATGAATTACAAAATGAACCATATCACAAGAAAGATAACATTGAAATTAGTAAGTTTACCGAGTTTGAGCATGTTTAGGTAAATATTAACAGAATAACAGAGTAATACCGTACCAATCGAAACCTGCTTTTTTATTGCTCCCTTAGTACAGTACCGCATTTGGTAGGTTAGGTTTAGTCCTATTGTTTGTCACATATCTATTGTTTTTTAAACCTATCACGAAACTTGTTCCGATCTGGTGCAGTCTGGCTCGAATAACAGGCATTTAAAAGTTGCAAAAATAAGAGAAAATATATGGACTTTGGAGACGGCATTGTGCAAAACCATACACTCTCTCTTATTTTTACAATTTTTTGAAAGCTTTTCAGTTAATATTTATCCTAATGCACTAAACCCTAATTTTAGTGTGATTATTCTTTTGATGGGGTTCATTTCTTAATCAAATTAATATTTCTACAGTTGATCCCAGTCCCTTCCACAACTTCAAAATGGCTAACAGCTAAATGATCATTACAATTACTTAGCACCAGAATTTTGATTGGCTAAACATTGGAAGCTTCTGCATGTCAGTGATGGAAGCACAACATGGTTTTCAATAGCAACAGAAGCATGGAGGCAGATGCATAAGAAAAAATGGAAACCTTCTGTTCCTTCTGCTTAGCTTCTGTCAATGTTACACTTCTGTTTATGTCTTTGTTTCTTGATTTTCACTGGAACGTAAAATGTCTTATACTTCTGTTCATGCAGTTCTATCGCTAGTGAAAACCAGGCTTTATGTTTCTTTTGTGCCTAGCAACTTTCCCCATGCATCCATTTCACCATGGATTCATTTCTTAAATATGAATTACCTATTTTGTCTTTGAGCTGCAACAAACAGGCCCTCAACACAGCTCTATATCTTCTACTTATGGTCAGCAAACTAAAATATCGTAATTTGTAAAATTCATGAATACTTAACAAGAGTACAAATGCATCACATTTCAAAACTACTGAATCCACTGTAGTTGGAATGGGCACAAATTCTCATGCTCCTGCCTGGTGCCATTTTGTGGATGAATTCCTGAAATACTGCTTAGATATTTGCCCCCAGTCAAGTCTCAAGAACTTTCTCACAGTATCATAGGGTTCAATAGAAGGCGGCTACGGGCAGTTTATTGCTGAATACTTAACCTCACACCTTGGGCTATTTTGCAATCAAAGTCTCAATAAACAAGCAGCGTAATAGGTAAATTACGAGCCTAGTAACTATTTACCTATTACGCTGCTTATACATCATTTTGAGCCTATCCCACATGGCTTAACTGCCACTTTCTTCTCAAAAAACAATTAAAGGGGCCCTGAGGTCTCCAAAATTCATCATCCAGCTCACTTTCCTCACTCACACTTTCATTTTCTGTATTATTCTCTTCTCCTAAAGGAATTTTTGGCTTGAATTGATAGGTAACTATCTGACATCATCAAACTACAAGCATCCCAAGCAATCAAAGCCTGATATTCCACAGGGAGCCCAAGACAAGTTGGTTCCAAACTTTGACATCCCTTTAAAAATTGATTCCTCTTTAAAGTCCCTTTAAAGATTGAATCCTCTGCAGTATCATACTTGATCTTATGTTTTGAAGAAATTCTTGAAAAATATCCTTAAAAATACCCAGTTACATTGTCTCCACCCTGTTCTACTATATCCTGGATAATACTTCTTCTCATGTCTTCAGATAAAGCTTTTCCTCTGATAAAAACTCTACCTGCTTCACTAAACTTTAAAAAAAAAACAATCATCAAGGTATTTCAAGAATTTATTGACAAAAGTGGGCTAGGGAGAAGCATGTAAATTCATTTATCCCACACTATAGAAAATACAACTAATCAAAATGCAGGAAATCCATTATATATTCTTCAGTATTCCACTCCATTTTGGTATTCCATTCTATGTCGGTATTCACCTCTATTTTCTATGGTGTGGGATAAAATAGTTATATAATGCTTTCTTGTGGCACACCATGGAATATCCCTTTTGTCACTTGTATTTCCTTTGTATACACATTCGCCTAAGTGCTCAAAAATACAAGTGCTCTGTGGGATATTCCGTGGTATGGCACTTGAAAGGATTGCATAGCTAGCTTATCCATTCCACACCATTGTGGATTGATCAGTATTAAGACCACATAGACACCACTGTTACTACAAGTAAAGAATTCAAACTATTCAAAATTATATATACAAGGGAAGCTTTTGCAATCAATTTATGTTGGCAAGGGTCAGGTGAAGCCCACTTATCCCTGGCCTTCTTTAAGGAAACACCACCAAAAATGTTAAAATGTTGTAAATATTGAAACCAGAAAAACATGGCAATCTTTTTTTAGCTAAATTCTACCCTAAATTTTATGGGCAGTGTGAACCTCACAAAGATGTTTTGAACTTTAATCTTGCATTGAATGCAAGATTTTTAGATTTAATGACAAGACACAAGTAACTTTTTTACCACTTCCATGTGCTTACCTTGATTTTCTGGTATTAGTATTTCCTGATTCTGGTAGTTGCTGAAGATCTAGAAATATTCCTGCAAGGAATCATTCAGACACTATAATAGTGAGCTTAAGCCTTGTTCAAAAATAATGTAACTCAACGAAAGTTTGGACTTCAGTTCGTTTCCCAGTTACTTACCATGAGTCTCATTGATGAGTTTGTGCATTATTGTGGTATGCACATCAGCATGCCACTTGACTTCATGCAATACTGGGAACCTATAATGGCCTAGTGGTTGTGCTAAACAAAAGTACATTGAAAACAGCCTGTTATTTTAAAAAGAAAAATCTAATGCACTCATACCAAATATATTTGATAAAATAGGTAATCAAAAGCAATGAAGAAAAGCTTATTAATTAAACGTCACAAGTCTATATTAAAACTGACAGATCTCATTATGAATATAATGGAGGAAATAGAAATAAAAAAATAGACTTAATAGAATGAATATCATTTATGGTGTATTCTATAGTTTTACCCAGTCAATTTTTATAAACTCTGACTGAAGATGTCTTGGAATTTGCTCAAGCAAATATAAACCTTATCATCTAATAGACTATTTTCTAAATGCACTCAAATTCCCACCAACAATAGTTTCAAACTTTGTTCACGGGGAATTGGAGCATTTCTCAAATGGTCTACTTATCAGTTACAGAAATATAGTTGACTAGTACATACAGACCTGAAGTAGGCTTTCCCTCTGATGCATGTACAGTAATACCATGTCCTGATGACCAATGTCCAGTTATTTTACCCCCTGCTTGAGATTCTGGTATTAACTAGTTGGACATCACAAATTTTAAAATGGAAATTAAATGGACATGAAAATGATCTCAAGCCAAATATTTTCCCATCCAGCCATCCCACTCAGTCAATAAGTACACAATATTGATGTCTGTGATGGTCATGACCTACAGTCAAATGTTTACCCATCCAGCCCTCCCACTCAGTCAATAAGTACATGACATTGACAGAGCTTCAAAAAACTAGTAAGCTTTATGATAACTAAGGAAATGGAAACCAGTTTAAAAGCATTCCATTTGTTTACTTATCCATCTCACAGTATTTATAGTCCATACTAGTTGGGAGCATTCTTTACAAGCTAAATTAAGCATAACAACGAGCAGACAAAACCTCTTTAAGTATAAAAGAGACTTCCAAACGCAATTAAAATAGAATCTTTACTTAACATTGACAAGCTTTGGGTTATTTTTGAGTTGAGTTTACAAAAATGAAATAGGAATCATAGACTTTCTAAGCAAAAATTCTAAAAAATTACAATAACCATTCAGCAGCTTTAAGGATATCTTACAAATGAATTTAGTCATCTTTTGCATTGTGTAAATAAAGTAAGAGAGTCATTTTTCTCACCGTTACGAGTGTGTTTCTTTCCATGCTTGATTCAGATCTGCCCGCCATATTGAATACACGATAGGCATGATGGGTAATCAAATAAAACCACAGGCAGCCCACGTACAACAGCCCGACAAAAACTGACAAAGAAATTCAAAATAAAGATAACAAGGGAAAAAGACCGAATTCAGTAAACAATACATAAAAAATAAATGGAAAATTAGAGGAATGGATGAATAAATGATTAAATGAATTGATATATATACATACTAAGAAAAGAGTTAGAGGGAATGGGAAATTATGGGAAATGGAATGGGATAAAAATAAAAACACAAGTTTACTACTTGGATGTTTCCAGCTTTTATATCAACAGTAGTAATATAATTACCATGGCCACCAGGGCAGTGAGGGTGTTAAGGGGGCAAGGGGGCAGCTGCATTCCCAACATTTTTGGAAATTCTTTTTTTTGTTTTTCTTTTTTACTTTTATATTCTGGTTGCCCCCCCTCTAGAATTTTTGGTAATTTTTTTTTGCTTTATTTACTGTGAGGTCCCCCCCCAATTCATGAGGACTCACTGGGGTAGATCTGTCCTTGATGGCATCTGTCAATGCCAGTACAGATTTCCATTAGAGAACAGTTGGACCAGCCACATTTAGACTACCCATTTGGTTTGGTATTAAATATTTGGTTGTGATTTGCACTTCAACAATATTACTGCAACAGTTAGACTGAGAATAAGTGCAGAGCAAAACCTAAATTCAGGCATGGATCCAGACCAGTTTACAACAGTTTACAGAAATTGGTCAGATTTTTTGGAAACTGGTCAAATTTTCTCATGTTGACTTCACAGGGACCACGGAGGGGGATGTGGGCTGGAGTAGCTAGCCCCCCCCAGGTGTGCAGGAAGAATCCAGGGAAGGGTCACCAAATTTTTACAGTAGCAAAAATAGGGGGGTTATCATTATTTTTCTTCTTGAAAAATGTTGGAGTAAAAAACAATGCCTGCACATTTTCACATAACTTTTTTGGGGGGCCAGAATAAGTCTTGCAGTTTTGAAATTCTAAATTTTTTTAAGTCTTAAGTTTGTTTTTCAATGCTTTAGGAGAATGTCAGTCATCAGAAAGGCAAGAAAACTACACACATGCAACATAATCAAGTGATTGACATCTACCAGGAGACCACAACTTGTAGTGAGACAGTCCTTTGTTCATTGTCATGGGGAGTTAATGAACCATGTGAGACACATTGCTATTTCTCTAAACTTTGGTGGAGACACCAAGTATTTTTAAAGAAATTATTTTGAAGAGTTTCAAATATTTCAGGGGGCATTACACCCTTGCCTGTGTTAACCTAGCTAAAGCAATGTACAAAACCTCATGGAAAAGCATGCACATTGGCAAGAACTGCTTGCACATTGCCTCACCTCTTAGGTCCAGGGTTTGACTCCCTAGCTCAGGACTCATGTGAGTACAGTTGTTTGTTGGCTCTCTCCCTTGAGCTCAGGACTCATGTCAGTAGAGTTGTTTGTTGGTTCTCTCCCTTGCTTTGAAGTTTTTTCTCCGGGTTCTCCAGTTTTCCTCCCTCCACAAAAATCAAAATGCTAATTTCTAATTTGATCTGTGAGTTAGCCATGCCCTGACTTTGATCAGCCTTGTGGTTGTTTCAGTATTTGATAAAATTGATCCATTCAAAGTCTAGTCACTTCTCATCATAAACAAAAGTAACAATTCTAGCAACACACATGGTAAGCATAATTTTTCTATTTTATTAAAGATTTATTGATACAATAAATTATAATAATTCCTTATAAAGCAACTCTATACAAAAAATACTTAGTAAAAATAAAACTAATTAAAAAAAACTTTCTGTTCACAAAATATTTATATTGTATTTCTTTTCTTCAGTAATTTCTTTTCTACTTTAAAATCTCATTTACAATTTTCAAATTTTATTATTGAATTTCAAATCCTGTAATTGACTTTTGCCAAATTTGTTTGAGAGACCATGAAACATTGGTGCCAAGATGAGGCACAGCTTGATAAATACAGTTTATGTATGAAAACATCAGGCCCTGCCTTGTCTTTGGAACGAATGTTTTGTTATCACTCTAGCGAATTCAAGAAAGGTCTATTATTTTGGTGATAACTATGACAGCGATAAGTTAATTATTTGACTATAATACAAATATATACACATCTTAAGTGATCTCAACAATCAACTTGAAAAAATAAAATAGGGTAATCAAAGAGTTATTAAACAGTACATAAAAATCTCAAAGATCTTAAATGTATCAGTTTCTTTTACATTTCAGCAACTTGCAATTTTTTTTCCGTTATTGGATTGGATTGTGGATTGGAAGATTGAGATAAAATAATATGATAATATCATATTATTCTATTGTAGATATGCTGATGAAGGATAACTATAAACAAAGATTGAGATACTTGCTTCAGATTCCCTCAAATGATATATATTCACTATAATGTTGGAGTATGTTGGTAGGGTGTATATGGCTTTAAATATCAGCTGTGGTGGATTTTGTGCATATGACATTGGATATAAACACAAGCAAAAATAAAACAAATAAACGAGCAAGATAATAAACAAAATTCAAGCAAAAACAAACATGTAAACCAACAAAAATATACAAACAAAACAAACAAAAACAAACATACAATCAAACAAAATCATACCAACAAACAAACAAAATTATAAACAAACATACACAAACAAACAAACATATACAAACAAACATATACAAACAAACATATACAAACAAACATATACAAACAAACATATACAAAGGTCTATTATTTGAAATTTCTATTAGACATATACAAACAAAAATAAACAAAAAATGTAAACAAAATACACAAACAACAAATACAAACAGACAGATAAACAAACAAACTATTACAAACAAACAAACAGAAAATACAAAGCAGGCATAAAATTAGGCCTACATTTTAATATCTACATTTAAATTGATTTGAATGCCTGTTTGAAAGGTTTCTTCCTCAAAATGCCATTGTGGTAACCTTTCTTGGGTTGTCTGTAATTTCCCCACGGGGTGGTGGTGGGGCTAAGTTATTAGAAATGTTTGTTTGTGGCTGTGTTGAGGAGTAGGAAGGGTTTCTCTCTTCTTGACATGAGTGAAACTGGAAGTCATTAGGCCTGGCAATAGCATTATACTGAAAAGTAATCAACAAAAAATCATTATAATTACTTTGAAAAATAATAAATTAAAATGGTCTTCTGATAATCAAATACAGTGACGAGTGAAATTAAGGAGAAATTTCATACGTGTTTGAAAAACACAAGTGGAATATGTCCTTAATTTCACAAGTTACGACAAATTAGATACTTTATTCAATAAATAAATAGCAATTCCATTGCAGCCAAATGACTGAATTGTGTGTTACAAATTATAATAGGTAATAAAGTCTATGGCAATAAATAACTCTTAAAATATTTAGAAAATTCTAGTAGAAACCTGTATATCTAGAGATAGACATTAAAAACTAGTTTTACTAAATTAGATTATTTACACTTAAAACACTCATGAATAATTCATAAGCTTCTGGTCCAATTGGATCGCTAGTTTTACTAAATTAGATTATTTACGCTTAAAACACTCATGAATAATTCATAAGCTTCTGGTCCGATTGGATTGCCCATACACGTCACATGCATGGGCCTTTATACTTGATAAAGTCCTCCTCATTAGTATTCAAGTAATCATTATATAATGACACATGTGTCATTATATAATGATAACTTGAATGCTAACAAGATGACTTCACCAGCATTCATATTTAGATGAAGACTTAGAGCCTCATCAAGGTCAGTCTCACATGCATTCAATCACCGACAACCCATAAATGGCATGGATAAGCACACCTCTCTTGACTTTTGCATGCGATCTTTACCATGTGGAAGTTTCTGACTTATGAAGTCATTGCACATGACAGTGACATTCAATTCTCTATCGAAGCATAAAAGTCCACGCACGTGACTGGGTGTATGGGTGTTCTATTGGACCAGAATCTTATGAATTATTCATGAGAGTCTTAAGCCATTTAAAACACCCCCCCTTGTTTTTAATACTTGATCAGTCTTGCAGGTCAATCATAGTTGATTAAACTAAACAAGGTTGATTGCAGTTGACAAAAATGATCAATCACCATTCAGCTACCAGAACAGTGACCCCCTTTCCTTTATTCATCAAGATATCTTGACAAGTAATTACTATCACTAGTAGAATGTAATATATCAAGAATCAAGGCCATTCAGACTTACTGGAGGTGGAGATACACTGAGCATTAATGGCAGGCTTTCTTCATCTGTTAGTACTGAGTGGTACTCTGTTTCCATTGACTCCTCTCTATATTACAGAATATGAACGAACATTTAAATTCTATAGAGCATTTTCAGTCAACTCCTAGAGAATTACATGACTATGGCAGCCAGTTTGCTGTTGTACCCTGATAACAAGAGAAGTTAATGAGGAATGCTTTGTTTGAGGTACACCAACATGGCTACCATGACATCACTGGTCATGTTGGTATACCTTGTGCAACAAAAGAAGCTAATGAGCAATGCTTTGTTTGAGGTACACCAACATGGTTGCCACATGAAAAAACTCTACTACATTCATGTACCTTAAGCTTTAAAATGTAAATACCCTTAAAAAAAACAGAGCAATGATGGAGAGAGGGGTTTAACTACTGCTGTCAGCTTCCTGTGATACCAGCCTTGTAGCTGAAGGAACTACCAGTTAAATAGAAAGACTTTACCTCTAAAGCCCCAGAAACATCTTGATTTAGTGTTTTTTTGTATGTTTGTTTTTTGTTTTGTTTTGCTTTTTTGTTTTGCTTTCAAATTGACACAAATTGGCTGTGATTGTTATCTAGTTAAGGCAAGGAAAGAGACAAGTGACAAGAAAACAAAAAGAGGGGGCTTCACCAGAAGGTAGAATTCCATTCGCCCAGGAGACAGTTGCCAATCAGAAAAGGATGAGGATGCTCATCCTACCCTTTAGGGGTCAAAATCAGCAATCTGCTAGTTTTTGGGTGTCTCAAATTTTATTGGACTACCAGAGACCAACCTTTTAGGGTGTTTTTTCCTTTTTTAGTAAATTAGACACCTGAGATATGAATTACAGCAACAACAACAACAAATACAACAAGGTGTTCAAAAATTGTGTCTAATACTGGTAATATTAAAACTGCATAAACAAAAAAAAATTAAGCCATTATTTAGCTGGCACCTTTTGAGGGTAAAAATCTTGTGTTGCCATGCCCACCAGGATAACACTCGGGTACCTTTTAGGGGTCATTTTTAAAATTTCCGATGAGCACAGTCCCCGTCAAACTATAATAAGTCCCCACCTCCCAGGAAATTCTCCTCCCAAGGATGAGAACTAGTTGTCTTTAAGTACTGAAAAGATACATTATGACACTAATTATTAACATATTGTATTTTAACAACTGAAGTATCTATACCAACCTATTTAACATAGTGTCAGCAACATTAACATTTGCTCTTCTCTTTCTGTGATGTATCCTTAAATGAGACAATACACAAAATGAAAATTATACATTAGCATTTAAATGACACCTTGTTTTACAAGGTTATAACTGCAGATAAAGTACAGCAAGAGGCTTTCTAACCTGGCCCTTAATTCTTCCTCAAATTGGAATTAAGAAATGTTGATTTTTTCAGAGAGAGAAAATCAGTGAACCTAGAGAAACACCCTTGAATCAAGGGAGAGAACCAACAAACAACTCTATTCACATTATGTCAAGCTTGACAAACAAAAGACATATCTGATAAGATATACTTCTTATTTTTCACAGTGTTCAAAATTATCTACATCTATCATATCATTTCAACCATCGTTTCTATGCATTATACACTGACACACTTCAAACTAGATTACTCTCTAGTTTTCTTTTGTATTTTTAATGCCATGTCTGGGAATCAATCACAGATCAGAGAGGCACACATGAACAGCACACACCACCCAACTTTCCCATCTACTACATTGACTATTGGATTATCTTGCTAGCTACCAACTATTTACCAATTCAGATTGAAATAGATTGAAATATAGAAATGACAGACTTTGTTGAGTTTTAATGGAAAACTAGAGGACTTTGAGAAATACCCAAGGAATGAATTAAGGGAAGAAATTTAACAGCAAACAACATTACTTAAAGGATGCCAAGTCTGAGAAGTGAGCCTAGATCACAATAATATCAAACTTAATTTACATGTCTAGTCTTCTAGCTGGCCCTCACCAGGAGGGTGTACTAATTAGGGGGGACATGACATCCATAAATCAAATTGGAATTTAGAAACATTGATTTTTACAGAGGGAGGAAAACCTGAGAACCCAGAGAAAAACCCTTGAAGCATAGGAGAGAACCAACAAATGACTCTACTCACAAGTATCTCAAGCTTAGGAATTAAACCATGGACCTTACTGGTGAGAGCCAAGGCCAAGCAGTGCAAGGTGCTGATGCTTCCCCCATCTAAACTAGATAAACTCTATATAGAGCAAATTTCATATGACTGCGAAAAAAAGTATGTTGTGAATGTGCCGTGCCATGACCATGCTGTGAACACCACATTTTAATTGGATTTTGTAAAGGTTTGTTGCATCAGTGTCAACATGGCCATGCTGTGCCGTGTAGTACACTACCATGCTGTGCTGTGATACACTGGCATGTCAAAGCATTGTGATTGGGTGAGAAGTGGCACGTGTGCCTTGCAATTGGTTTGCAAAAGAAGCCATTTGAGTGTTCCAAGATGTGACATGTTAACATTGTAATAGTTTGCTCTGTATGATTGGAGGAATCTGTCCCATGACCATACTGTGAGTTTTGCACAGTCATAGAAAATATGTTCTAGTACTAACCTTCCACACATGGGTATAATCAAGAGTAGCATTACAGCCAAGAACACAACAAGAATGATTGAAATCAATAACAGCTTACTGAGACCTCCCCTGTTAAAATGAAAAATTTTCGATTTTCAATTTAGTTTCTAAAGGTCCTGTTACACGTAACGATTTTTCGTGCAACTTGTTGCGCAAAAAATTTGTTGCAAGTTGCACACTCACTTTTTATGTGCAACACCCCCTCGCACAACTGATTTTTTGTTTTTTGAAGTTGCACAAGAAGTAGGATCACTTCCTACTTTCTGCAACATTTTTTTTTATTTTTTGCGTGTAACATGGTTTGTGCAACTTGTCTCATGACAAATCGAAGCTCCCAGCCAATCACAAAGCGAGCTGCTATGTTATGAAATAACACGTACGTGTAACATGCTTACGTGCAACTTGCAACATTTTTTGCACGCGCTAAGTTGCATGGAAAATGTAACGTGTAACATACCCGCGTGCAACTGCAACAATTTTTTTCGCGCAACAAGTTGCACAAACAATCGTTACGTGTAACAGGAACTTAAGGAGGCAGAGCTAATGGAAAGGAACAAAACTTACAGAACTGGAAAGCAGACAGCACATCGAGCCTTTTGATATTGCTAGAATTGACAAGGTAATAAATTATCAGCAATGAATTCTGGTTTCCATTTTTCCAAGCATTAATCTCCAACACCAAGAGAAAATGAGCTAAGAGAAGGAATCCCTGTACCCAATCTCGAGCACTTAATGCTATTTTTAGAACTTAGTCCATTTTTAACTTGTTACCATGCCGAGGGATAATCATGCCTTCCTTACAGTCAAAACAAAAACAAACCTTTATCTTTTCAATTCATTTTCAAGTGGTTCAATTTGGCAGGGGACAAATTATCACATCTGCCTCTTGGAAGTTCATCTCACAAAATTATGTTATGCAAGAGGACATACCAATCAGGGTCTCTTCTCAAAATAAATCCATTCTAAAAATAGTGTTGCTCGCAGCAACTCAGGGATGAAATAGCATCAAATAGCGCCTGTGATGGTTGCAAGCCTTAATAAAAGAGATACCTTCTCTTATCATTTTCTCTAGCCAACACCTTATAATTTTGCGTTAAGAAATATTACCATCACAAAGTTTACAGTCTCACAAACTGTGCTTGTGTCTCAAAATCAACTTATTACCAGCACCAGTCTATTACCCACACCAACCACCAAACAGTGAAAACATGAACAGACTATCCATGTATAATATGGAGGCAATATGCAGTAAACTATTTTATCATTACCCTTATGTACAAGCTTGCACATTCCTATGAAAACCATTGCCAAAAATCACATGATGATGTCAGTATGCCCACAATCTTGGACATAATTAGTTGAGAATTTCTCCTGTTTTGTACAAAAATGTTGTTTTACATCATTCAAATTCCTCCCTCCCATCACAATGTTGGTCCAACTGGGAACGGCAGTCCACTGTCTTCAAAACAACATTGACTTGGGGGAAAGGGAGGAGGATTGGATAGGTTTAAATAGTTTACATTCAAAGTTAAAAATACTCAGAATAAAATAAAATTATTCTCAACAATTTTGTCCAAGACTGCAGTCTGGAAAAATACATACAGATCAGCTCAGAACACTGTACAAAAAAAATGCAACATTTTTTTAGACTAAATATTTCTAAAAATAATGGGTCATATGATAAAATGCTTATGGACTGCATTAGGTAGGGGCTGAACAGGAAAATATTTGACTCTTGGTAATTTGTATGAACTTCACTGTGCTTGTTCTGTAAGTCCTGATCTCAAGCCAAATATTTACTGTCCTGTCCTCCCACTCAGTTAATAACTACATCAAAAAATGAAGATCTTTTTTAATTACCTGATGAAATCTAGAACACTGAAGTGATTTTCGTAACCCAATCAATTCTGTTTTTGTTTTGCTAAACTCTCGAGTGAGCTTTTCTACATCAGATGAAGGAAGCCAACCCTATATTCAAAGCAAAAAGATTAACATAATAATAATTGGTTTATTCAATATTATCAGTTCTGCCAATTGAAAGTATTGAAAAATGACTGACTTAACAAGCATACTGTACACAAAATAATGAACAAAATAAAAAGGTACATGTATATATATATACTCAAAGGTATCCTAATAAATTAAAATCCAGGTAATGTACACTATTTATTGTCTAAAAAGCATAGATGGGATAAAGCTACATTTGAAACACTCAGTACGCACTGCCAGGAGAGTAAAATTAGAAGAGTTTTTGTGGCTGCACTGTCTCTGACATCACACATCGTACTACAACTTTTGTGGCTGCACTGTCTCTGACATCACACTTCGTACTACAGCTTTTGTGGCTGTACTCTGAGTCATGGTGCATTTGTTTTCATTTGGCACTTAGACTTATAAACACTGAATGTAGAAATGGTTCAATGAATAAAGCAAGTTTAATCTTATTTAAGTTATGTTTAATATATTTTGAAAAAATATTTAAACAATTACCGGTAGTAGATTTTGCTATCGTACGACATGAAGAATTATGCAGACTAATAAGGTGGCTGTGTGCAGATAACAGCCACCTTGGTCTGCAAAATTCTTCATGTCATACTCAGCCTCATCCAATAATTGCTTAATAGACTGTGTCAGTGTGTAATACAATACTTTATTAAGTGGTGTAAATTTGTTGAGAAAGAGTAAACTTTACTGATCATCACATTAAAAGCATTTGCCCTTCGTTGCCCTTTTTTGCTTCGACAAAGGGCAAACGCTGGTAACTTCAGTAAAGTTAAGTGTACTATTTCTCAACAGTGTGACAAACTTACTTTCAATCATATATTAGTGTATCTTATCTGATCACATAACCTTGTACAGAATAAAACTCCAATACTTTTGGCTTGAGATTTTGGTTTCCAAACCTGAATGTTCTACGTACCTTTTCAAGATCTTTTAGCAATTCCACTGCTTCATGAACAAAATGCAAGGAAGAATTCATATACTAAACAGATAAAACAAAGAAAGAATACTTACAGACCATTTTAGATATTCTGGTTGAATGATTTTACACAAAACAATCAGACTTGAGGCTCTGGAGAACAACAGCTTAACTCTAATCTAATCATTTGAGGTGTAATTTATTACAAATTTAAGGCAGCATGTTCTCCTCAGTTATTTTAAGACCCTGAGTGTTGGTCCAGCCAGGACTCCAATCATGACCTCCCAGACAACAGACCTGGGCCCAACCATTCAGCCATCCATTGGAGATTAAGTTCAAGTTTCAAGATGAGGCAAGACTTGTTGAAATATATATAGAGTTCTGTATGCCTCATCTTGGGACTATTGTTTTCTAAACCATTTACTAACTGAAATGAAATCCAGGAAAGATCTATAATTTTGCTATTTTTGTTACCTGGTCATAAGGATGTTTGCTATTGGGCTTGCACTCAACATAGTAATTAACAATTTCTAAAATAAAAATATCATTTGATTAGAAGTTAAAAGAGATTCAAAATGGTTAAACACAACACTGGTACTCTACACCTTGACTTGGTAGTTCAAAGAGTGGATAAGTCTTACCCCGTGGTTAAATCCCTATCAAGCAGGTAAAATCTACCGTAGACACATGGCAAATTTTGAGATTACAGTCTGTGCACATGTTCACAATCAGAAAAAGTAGGCACCAAATGTTGTTTATGCTGCCGTATTGGATTTTTTTTAGCTAATATTTCATTTAATATTCTCAAATATTAACATTTAAAAATACCAGATGAAAAAATCTCCAATAAAGCAGCATAAACAACACTTGGCATCCTGACTTTTTTCTGAAATTCATGACGTGTGCATACAAAATAAATTATAGACTGAGATTTTAATTATTATTCACTGGATAGTTAACCTTTTGATCAACCAAGCCCTGAATATGGTGGAATTGACATAATCACTTCAAGCCGATCAGTAAATTTTTGTGGTCTGACCTCTGTTTACATTTCTTTTCAGTGAAAACACTCATCTAGATTTTCCCAAAATAAGGAACATTAGTTTAATGATGGAATTTGTGTACTTGGCAGTCAAAATTCCAAGCAAATAGTCTAGGAGTATGTTAGAGAACGTTCATTTAATTACAAGGAAGACAAATGTTGATAGGCTCAGAAATGGGAACTCTGAAAATTACATATTCTAAAAATGAAAATCTTTATGCCCCCCTCATATAAAGTGAACCTTCCCTTAATGCTAGTGCTCATATTTTTGGGATTCTGCACTGTAAATATGTATATCCAGAGTGTAATGAATTATCTGTGGAAATGTTATATTTTCACTGAAGGTTTTTTCCCAAGATTTTTAATGTTCTATGTAATATTCTTGGAAATATTCTATTTTCAAAAAAATTCTTTGTTTATATATATTTATATTGTAAGCACATTGAGGCTGGCAAAATGTGCCATAAGAACTGTAAATTATATTAAATACAGGATAATTATTACCTCGCACTGGTGGTAATGACCTTCTAGTGTAGAAATCAATAGTTTTCCTTGGATTAACACAGAGATCAGACATGGCCTGAAACAAAACAAAATAATAACAATAATAAGCTTCCATACCATAAAACCCCATGTATAATACATACTTTTTTTCCATCAAAAAATGACCCAAAAAATAAGATGCATATTATACATGGATGCTATTGTTTTCGAGTGCCATTTTGGAAAGCCAACTGGTACTGACATGCATGAAGTGTGAAAACAAAATAGTGACGGTAGCGATCGTAAAGACTGTAAAAACCACTACTAATTCTGCTTTTTCACTTCAAAACTTGAAGTCTACAGCAGATTTATTAATGAAAATGGCTACAAGATAAAATAAACAAGCTTTCTGTGTGTTTTAGAGATGTTTGAAGGCACAAAATTCCAATATTTAATGACTAAAGTGTTCACAGTTTGATACTCAATTTTTTTTTGGAAAACAGGCTTAAAAATCTTGGTGTGTATTATACATGGGTGCATATTATACAGGGGTTTTTTTGGTACAAAGTTAATAGTTTTCATGTTGACAGTTACGTATTTTAAGTCACACCCAAGAAAAACAACATCCGGTATCTTTTAGGGGTGATTTTTGAAAATTTCCAAAAAGCATCCCTTACTAATTACTTTTTATTTGGGATTCCCCATGGGAGTGATTATCATAAATATTACTTACAATGGAGGCTCCTAAGTGTGAACCAAGTAACACCCAGCTAAGAAGAAAAGACAAGCAACCCAAAAAAATGGTCCTTGAAAATAAAGCAATTTCTTTTAGACAAAATAGAAAATTAAATACAAGCAACTCCAAACTGTGACTTTCCGTGTAACCCAACAAAGTGTCAGCACTGAGATATTTCAGGAATGTTTATGTTGCTTACTGACCAATCAGAAACTTCCCCTCATAACTGCTTCTGATTGGTCAAAGTACATTCCTATGTTTCACAGTGTCTGCATTTCTCTGTGTCACACCATAGAATTTAGCTATTTAGAATCTCTTATAAAGATTGAGCTCTTATTTTCTGGTAAACTTACATAGCAAATCCACATCTACTGTGTCTGAAGGAAGAGTATAAGGCAAATAAACATGTAAGGATTCCAAGTCCAAGAATTCCAAACGTCACCCACCACCTGTGTTAACGGACAATAAATAATTATTACTACAGCACCACTACTGTAATTGGGGTCACTTGGACAATGAGAACCAATCAAAATTGAAAGTGAAAACAATGCATTCAAACTTTAGTCAATTCTAGCCAATCAGGAGCAAGTAGAAAAGTCGAGATCTGAATAATGTCTGACAAACAATTTTGATGTTATCAAAAGACTGTGGGAATGAAACATTTAATATTGTGATTGGCTGAGTTCAAGATTCTACTGATTGTGATCTCCCATCATTGGCTCAAGCTTTCACTCTAAATCTTGATTGGTTCTTGTTGTTTAAGTGGCACCAGTTACACACAGTAGTCACACTGTAAGAATTATGGAAATTTTAATTGAATTTAATTTTAATTTACTCAAATTATTAAGAAAAAAAGAATTAAAAAAGTTAAAATTGTTTGTCTAAAGCCCTGTTCAAATGAAACGCAAGTCAGCACAAGTTGAACAAACTGAAAATCGTCTCTACTTGAAGAAATTTGACTAAAACAGCAAGTTCAAAGTAATCACAATTCAACACAAGCAACCACAAGTCATCACAAGTTGACATTCAAACAAGACTCAAGCTGGAACTTAGATGGACTTGGATTCTCATTTGAATATGGCTTATATTTGGTTTAGTTTTATAATTAAGGTAATATTTCATTCAAACCTTAAGAAGTCCATATAACTTATGAGAACAAAGAGCTAATTACATTGGGACCCAGAAAACTGTGGGCACTAAGAAATATTTTAGGAATGTATTTTGACCAATCAGAAACTGTTCCCTAACCAAAAAGTTAAGGGAGCCTTTCCAATTGGCCAAAGAACAACAAACATTCCCACAGTGCAACTACTTCAACCGAAGCCACTTAGACAAAAAGAACCAATCAAGACTTAGAGTGAAAACTTAAGCCAATCATGAGCCAGTCATGGGAAATCAGTCAGTAGAATCTTGAACTCAGCCAATCACAATGTTTCATTCCCATGGTCTCTTGATAATATCGAAATTGTTTGTCAGACATTATTCAGATCTTGGCTTTTTTTACTTGCTCCTGATTGGCTAGAATTGGCAAAGTGACTTCGGTTGAAGTAGTCAATATCAGTGCCCACAGTTCTTCAGGTCAAACTGTAAACTTCAATAATACAAACCTATAATACTCTCCAGTCGTAATGTAGTCATTAACATCTGGTGTATCTTCTCTCTTGACGCCTGATAATGTATCAATGATTGACAAGACAACGTCCTGGATCCTTTGAAGAATTTCTCTCCCCTCCTCAGGAATATCATGAGATTGCATCATCTTTTTTATATTATTTTGTATGTATAACAAATTGGTTTGAACTCCTGAAACCTATGAGAAAGTACAATTTCATATTTGAGACCAGGCCAGTGAACATAATTTCTTGAAACAGTTTAATGACGATTTGACTGAGTAAAATTCAACACATTCTCCTTCACCTACCCCTTCCCTAGGCCTTATTTACAACCTGACTAACAAAAACCTACCAACAACCCACCAACATCCTACCAACAACCAACTGACAACCTACCAATGGCCTACCAACAACCAACTGACAACCCACCAAAGCCTACTGACAACTCACTGACAACCAACCAATGGCCTACCAACAACCTACTGACCACCTACCAACAGCCTACTGACAGCCTATCAATAACATACCAACATCCTATCAACAACCTACCAATAACTTATTGACAATCCATGAACTGACCAACAGCCTATTAAAACCATTGAGAACTACCAAAAGTCTACCAAGAACCTACCAACATCCAATTGACTACCATCCAACAGACTACTGAAAATCTACCAAATAACCTACCAACAAGCCTTCAATGACCTATTCACAACCTATACCAATAACCTACAAACAACTTAGTGATAACCTGTGGATCAGCAAGAACCAACCAACAGCTTATGGACAACTAACAAACTACTGATAGCCTACCAACAACCTTCCAACAACCAACTAAAAACCTACTGACAACCTACTAACAATTTACTAACAGCCTAGTACTGTCATGTGGTTAATATTTAAGCAAAGTTAACTTGGAATGTTGTTGCTGTCCAGCGGTATGTTTGATCAAGCATGCGCGCT
>JANTNT010174402.1:0-19111 GCA_024752375.1 Entacmaea quadricolor
AGCATTCAATATATTTGAGGTATCACCACAAAAATTGCTGAGTTTACTAATTTTGACATTCTCTTTCCAAAGAAATATTTTTTTGAGATAAAATAAATTTGCAATAATAACATATTACTCGCCCCAGTCCTCCACTCGTTTTTATAATGGCTAATTCGAGCGTGGTATCGTTTCCATGCTGATATTGATGACGTAAAATCCAAGATGGCGTCGTGCGATACAAGCTAATGCACTATTCGGTATGCAGTGTTCAACCTTTTTTGAAATAGCTGTATACGCATATGGCTATATGTATCCTACCACAGGGCAAACAGTACTTACCGTTATCTTTCATATTGTACCGACCCACTAGCCTCACCTAAATGATCTTGAAAACAAAATATTTGACTGCAGGCTCAGCTGTAATAATACTTATTTTAAGCAACTTGAGTCTCATTTGCTCAGAGAATAAAGAATTTGCTGCCAGGGCAACCTAACCATCTTTATGTAGTAAAAATTGTTATTATTTCGTAATCGAAATTAACTGTGGCATTATTTTGATCCTTAGGGACCCTCTGGTCCTTCAGGGCCTCCAGGACTTGATGGAATCAACGGAGCTAAGGTAGATAATTCTAATAAATATCTGATTACAACAGGCCGTTGCTATAAGTTAATCCCAAGAGATTGTTAACACTCCTCCTGGTGGTCCTCAGTTTGAGGATTGCTAGGCAAAGTCTATTGTAGTCTATATATTTGCGAAGGTTTCTTACGTCAGACAGTAGAGACCTTAAGATTGACGTATTTCTCTCCTTACGTCAAACGGCAACCTGCGGTTTGCCGTTCGGCGTTTCACGTTCGCCGTATACCATAAGATCCCTTATTAAGATTCACGATGGCAAATCAAAGTAACAAACTAGGAACAAACTAAAACTGTGTTAGAACAACAAAAAGTCCCTTAAATTCCACTCGTCTGAAATCGAAAGGATCTTGCCAGCAAAAATTGAACAATTGAATAATTTTAAGATACAATATAAATCTTTTAATATTAATAGACATGTTTCGGCAGTCCTGCTGCGCGTGCGATCATGGTGATGAATTGAATCACAAAGCTGACTAGTTATATAACTAGAATAAATGAATATGTATACAAGTGATTACAATGCAAAAAGAAAAACAATGAAGTGAAACAAAGGTTAATGTGTTCAACTTCGCTATTGAGGGAGGGGTTTTCCCAATTGATGTACATCGCCTCTTTGATCTTTAACTTGAAGTCCGTGGTCGCGTTGTCAAGGATCTTAAGATAATCTATATTACAATCTTGTCAAAACGTGAACGGCAGACGGCAAACTTGACGGCAAGGCCATAGTCACGTGACTTCTTGACGTTTGCCGTTTGGCGTAAATGGTCAAATATGTCAATCTTAAGATCTCTAGTGTCAACACGGCCGTGCCGTGCTGTATCGTTCCGTACCATGATACACTAGCGTGCTAAAGCAATGCAATTGGATGAGAATCGGCGTGCATGCCTTGTGATTTGCTTGCAAAAGAAGTCATTTGAAAGTTCCATGACATGACACATTGACATTGTAATGTTTGGCTTCGTATGATTGGAGGAATCCGTTCCGTGACCTGACTGTGACCGTGCCGTGAGTTTTTCAGTCATACGAAATCTGCTTAATTAGTATGTATTAGTGTGTGTTATTATTTTATTAGTTAGTAGATTTTATAAGTGACTTTATAATGAAACTTCCAACTTAGGGAGCAACTGGAGAGCCAGGACGACCAGGACGCGATGGGGAACCAGGACAGGCTGTAAGGAAACAGATTTTATTTGATTAACTAATTTTAGAGTTCAATTATATCGATTTTAGAGGATTTTATGTTGTTGTGTGCTTAGAGAAGGTCAAGTATGCCACGCTAAAGTATCGTCTACTTTTAAAATTTAAAAATACTTATACTTTTTTTTTAAGGAAACCAATAAGGGTACCATGATGTGGTCCATGAAAAATCAAATTAACTGGATCCACTGCATTTGTAACATTTTAAAGAAAAAAACCCTTGATTTCGACAGGGCTCGGCAGGTTCTTGAACTCCATGAAAAGTGCTGGAATTCAAAATGTAATTTCAAGGACACTTGAAACTCTTTGAAAAAAGAAAAACTGAAGAGATGTCCTTGAAAAAATCGTTATATCTCCTTGAAAAATCCAAGACTTTATGTCAATAATACACTTGAAATATGTTGACTGTAAATTTTCAAGAAATGTTGTCAGTAAAATTAAATGCGAAAATGTGCTCGGGCGATTAATAGCACTATCATGTTACATGTAAAAATCTTCCCTTTTTTTCTCATATGCGCATACGATACCACATTGTCAGAATTCTCGATTGGAAGAGCACATATGAAAAAATACCAAATATAACGAGTTGGTAAATACTCCTTGAAAATTGTCATTTTGGTCATTAAATCACTCCTTGAATATTTTCATTGGAATGTTGCACGAACCCTGTTCGAGCTGTTAGCGCATCTTTCCTGATGCATTTTTAATATCAATTGTTGAATTGTTTTAGGGACGTCCAGGCAAAGATGGTGAGCCAGGGCTACCTGGTCCCGACGGCCCAACTGTAAGTAGATGACATTTCAAATTTTTCTTTTTATTTCGTTTGATTGAGCTATTAGTAAACTTCTGTCTGTACTTGCAGGGAGATAGAGGACTGGAAGGATTAGCAGGAATCAAGGGAGAGAAGGGACCAGCTGTAAGTATTAATAACTTGTTCATGATGACCAGGATGATAATCTGGATGAAGGTGATAAGAGTGATGATGTTGTTGTTGCTGGTGAAGAATATATGATGACAAATGATGATGATGACGATGATCAGGATTAGGATGATGGTGATGTTGGATGTGATGGTGGTTGCAGTGGTGATGGTGACGGTGGTGGTGGTGGTGGTGGTGGTGGTGAAAGTGGTGATGGTGGTTGTGGTGGTGGTGGCAGTGGTGATGGTGACGGTGGTGGTGATGGTGGTGGTAGTGGCGATGGTGAAGGTAATGGTGATACACTTTTATTTACAGACTGTAGTGTTGGGTCTATATTGTTATCAATAATTCGAGTTATATTTTCTAAATTTCGATCGGTTGATCTGCCTGCTAATTAAAACATGAAAAGTTTGTTTGCATATGTGCAATCCATTAAACTGCTTGTACATGCAAAATGTTAACATCCAAGTGATTTATAATCATTTTATTTTAAAACATAAAGAAGCTTTAACTCCTCGTAACTCATAAACAATGACATTTTGCTCAGCCTTAGCCAATTATTATCTTCAAGATACTCATTATGCCACTTGTATTTGTTAGGGAACCCCAGGACGTACTGGCAATAGAGGTCCCGTTGGACCAACAGGCATCAAGGTAACATGTCCAGAGTATAACATATAATCCATTGGAAAATGTTTATTATTACGGCGTGTTGTACTGGCCCCAGAAAGATACCTAACAGAACTGAAATATCTTTCAACACTAAAAAGCCCGCGGCGCGGAAAATACATCCGAAAGTCATATACATCGTGCAAGGGAGTTTTAAAAAATTGCCCTTTTCTTCTTTGTAAATTTTTTGGAGGTAAGAATTGTATTGCAAATAAATTGGAAATCCAAAAAGTTCCGATCTTTCCAAAGTTAGTGAAAACAGTATACGGTAAAAGCCCGAGAAAAACAACAAATTAAATTAGGAAAAAATATAATATGTATAAAGAACTCGTACCTCTTTTGTAGTACTTTTATATTTTATTATAACATGTTGTATCATTTCATTTCAGGGCGAACAAGGGCCTGCCGGTAAGGATGGCCGCAATGGAGAACCTGGCCCTGTCGTAAGTATTTAACTCGATCTTAAACGTTAAACGATAGCCAAGGGAAAAAAAACATATATCTAACAAATAAATTAAATATTTCAGGGAGCCAGAGGTCCCCCCGGCCTTCAAGGTGTAGCTGGAGCTCCCGGAGAACCAGTAAGTAGAAAAAAATGTGTCTTTGTGGGTTTCTTACGTACTACCAGTGAGAAAATATATATATACAGATGTGAGTGTTTTATTGTATGACAGATAGCGTCCAGCGGTTCCAGTGAAACGTATGATGTTTAATTACTTCGAATATATTTTAGGGCAATAACGGCACGGACGGAATTCCAGGAGCTGGTGGAAATCCAGGTCTTAAGGTAACAAGCGTTTTATTTACTATCCAAATCTCAACAGCTTATAATCAAAATGTTGGTGCTTGGCTTCAAATTACGTGCTAAGATCATCTACCCCAATAGGCTAGCCCTAACCCCCCTAACCTAAAAAAAAAAAAAAAAGGCACGAATAGACAATTAATGGATTATACTGTTTGTTTTTATCCAATTGAGAAATATTACTTAGCAGCTGTTACATTACATCGTGCTTTCTGTCAAGTAATATATTTATACCAACAGCTCGTTCTCCTCTAGGGTTTCACCGGTAGCTCAGTGGTTAGAGCGCCAGTCCGGTAACCAGTAGGTCGTGGGCTGATCCCCGCCTGGAGAACTCGGATTTTTTTCCTGAGAATTTTCACTTGACTTGAACGTGTTATGTAGTTAATTTTTGCATCTGTTTACTTCAAGATTTCACTATATTCCAACAGGGAGAACAAGGTGCACCAGGAGACCCAGGTAAAGCTGGAGAACCAGGACCTCCTGGTCTTGCTGGACCTGTAGGACCTGCTGGATTAACTGGTCTAATGGGCGAAAAGGTAAATTACCGTCTCGACTAATATATACCAGGTAGATAATATTTCATAAGTTCGATAGAACGCCTGACTGGCTAAAACCCTTCGCCTTTTTATTGGTACAGAAAGCCATTTTCGTTGGAGATAGTAAAATCGCCATTAGGAGCTGGAAAATTGAGAAGTGTTACGTGGATAAAACTCTAAAGGCTTCTCCGAGCTTTTCCATAGGATTGCTTTATTGATTTCGTTTCTTTTTTTTTTTGTTTTGTTTTTTTTTTTTGTTTTTTGTTTGTTTGTTTGTTTGTTTGTTTTTTGTTTTGTTTTGTTTTTGTTTGTACGTGCGCTTAAGTTAATGCGATAACTCAAGATTTTGGCCTACATTTTTTAAACTTGGCACAAATGTATATTTTGAGTGCTAGAGTAGAAAAATGAAATAAAAGATGGGGGTCAATTCGTTGAGAAGATATTATTTACAAAGATGGGGATTGCGGTCATTTTTTCAGGCAAAATAATATAATGGCATTTACATTTATATTTATTTATTAACATTTATTAATTAGCAAGATCGTTAGACATAATGCAAGTTTAAAAAAATGACTTCTACATAAGATTAAACAAAATAATCCCAAGCTCTTTCAGACCAAATCGATCGGTAATAATAAAAGCAATGATTTCAAATGATACATATGAAATTTGTTACTTTATAGTTTTCAAAAAACAGTACATTTTGGCCGTCCTTTACGATCCCGTTTATGTGCTCTTTGTGCTTTCATTTTTTTGTTATTGTCTAGCTTTAGTTCACCTGGACTAACTTGGGAAAAAATCCGGGTAGGTCACTAAATTTCAAAACGGCCTATCTATTGAAAAGATTTTACCACAGGTAGTCCAATCAATACTGAAAATGTTGAATTTTGCGCGCGAAGTAGTGCTGTGCGTGAATGCCCGAGCGCATTATATATTATTAAACAAAAGAATCTTAAGCCATGTTATACTGTAAGAAAAAACGATAGATAAACACGAGAAACGACAAAACCCCAACCCAAATAAAAGTTGCAGCATCATTTGAAAACTCGTTAATCCTTTTCCTCGAATATCTTCAAAAATTCAAGCTGTTAGACCTGAAATCATACCAGGGAGAATATTGTTTTATGTTAAATAACTACCATCTTAGATATTTAAACTAATCTTATTGTAATTCCAGGGAGAGCGTGGAGAAGACGGAAAGGATGGTGCAGTGGGACAAAGAGGAACTCGGGTACTGTAAAATTCAAACATGCTACTTAAATTACGTTATTGCTGTAGGAATTAATAACAACTCTAAGTTCTGTTTTCAAATTTGCATTCAAAGCGTTTGTTAATATCTAATTTTGGTAACCTTTAGGGTAAACAAGGAAGGCAAGGAGCTAAGGGAGCAAGAGGCTTACAGGGAGAAAAGGTAATCGTTCGCTTGTGCATAACGCTTTCAAGACCCTTTTCAGTAATGAACGAAATCTTTTCTGGTGGTGTTTTCATATGCATTATAAAATTAATGTTTTTTTTATTGTGACTACGACAAATTTTGTTAAAGTTTCTAATCAGAAGAGCATTCAGTCAAGAATATATAAGGTTGCAATATGTACATCAATGTGGTTCCTTGAAGAATTACATGCGCTTTGCAATATTAAAAGTAGTTCCCGTTGAAGAATTAACAATGCACCATGGAATATTTTGATGTATGTCTTGAAGTTTTTGAGTTAACAAATCTCACAGACTTTGACTCTATTTACAAAATAAGTGAAAAGTAATTCATGACGTCAATAGCAATGTTTACTTGAAATTAGTTAAATAAAAAAGGTGTGTGTGTGTGAGTGGTTTCTAGTCGACATCCACAATTCCAAAGTCAATAATAATGTTTAAAATCGAAAGCTTGATATCTGATTTCACTGAAGAAAATCAAAAATCAGAATTTATTGTTGTTTGTGATTTACCCATCAACAGGGAGACAAAGGCTTTACTGGTAGAACTGGAGATGTCGGAGCTCCTGGTCCGCAGGTAATCATTACATCCAACTTTATAAATTTTATATGCTTTCATCTGTGTTATATAAGAACAAGGAAAAAGGATTTTTTAAGTTTTCATTCCCGCCAACTTGAAGATAAACACGTTTTAGAGAGGTTTGTGTATTTAATTCTTTGTACCTATAGGTACAAAGTCCAATTTCAAATCTGAGAACACTCTTATATTTGATATTTGTCAGAGAACTGGATTCTAAATTATTTAATAGAAAGAAGGGGAGGTGACATGCTTATGTAATCAAAATTTTGCGAGCACTTTCCTCGCGTTTGATTAAAAAACTTATCTTTCCAGAACAAAACGAGTCTTACTACGCTCGCTGAAAAAAGTTTCTAAAAATGTCTTGCTTTGCTCGCACAAATGTTAAAAAAGGTTGCACGAAGTCAGAAGGAGGGGATGTACGCTAATATTCATCTTTATCATGAGGGAGGGACTTTTAGAAGGTATTTCAGCCTTTGTACAAGTGGTTTATATTAACTTTATAATCTGTATTGGACTCATTTTAGAACCCCCTGATAATTATTGCGCTGTCCTTTATTTGCATTTTAAGCTGTACTTGGTCGTCGCAGGCTGGCTGCTTACCATAGATCTTATCTTTAGCAGTTAGGGTTGTCCACCAGTTACTCTGCGCATTTGTGCAACTTTTACGCGGATTTCGGGTAGGAAAGTCCACAGTTTGCTCCAAAAAGTCAAAAACGTTGCTTGTAATTTCCCAAAAAGTTCTTAAAAATCTAAAAGTTGCAAAAAAAGACTGAACAACTTGTGGACAGCCCTACCAGCAATTAATTGTAGCTGTGGCTGTGGATTCAACTTGTGAAAAAGATTTGACTTGTGCTTGTGTACTTCAGGGTATCAAAGGACCCCCTGGAATCTCGGGAACAAACGGATCACCTGGACCTAGAGTAAGTAGCAGCATAAATATTGAGTTAATAATTTGCGTTATTCATTATATGTCTGCAAACAAAAAAAGAAAAAAACTAGCTTGTGGACTAGTTCGAGCTATGTCCGTGTATACTGAATGCATATTAATGTATATATTTACCTCGACATACTATCTGAGCACCCACGGCCGGCTTCGAGTCTGACCTCTAGCTCAGCTGGCAGAACATTGGGAATACACATCCGATGGTCTTGGGTTCTAGGGTGACTGGCCACACTTGTTTCATATTGGGTTTCCATCCTAAGCACATCTTTCCTTCCATCATGATGCTGTTCTATGCGGCAAATATGGGATTCGAAATTTTTCTTCGGCAAAAAATTAACGTCAATCCATCTGCTCATTCTGTGTTCAGTTAATTTTTGAGAAGTTATATAGGATTTAATTGCCATTAATAATTGAAATGTTCTTATTCTTTCCAGGGTCCACCAGGATCACGTGGCCCGGCAGGTCCTCCAGGACCAACTGGTGTCACCGTATGTAAAAATATTATCATTATTCTCTTATCTTTCTTTACTTTAAAAAATAGTCGAAATAAATAACGTCTTTTAGACAAATTAGAAAAACAAGAGAGAAAATGATTAATGAAAGGACTAGGATGTAAAAAGTACGAAGGACAATTTGTATAGGAAATCGCACGACATCAAGTACAATAGGTGCGATTGATGTCCGGAAATTATCGAGCCTTTCACGTTTTTAGAAATCTTTATTACAACATTCTTTGTATTTAATCACAAAAATATCTTATTAACTATAAATCCATGTATTCTAAGTTTCGTTAAGCCATCCGAGATGATACAGAAAGAGAACCCAAATTTAAATTGTTGGTGTTGTTTGTTACAGGGAGAACCTGGACCAGTTGGACCCCTTGGAGATCGCGTAAGTAGAGTTGGTGGTTTGTTGCTAGTTGTAAAAATTATGCTGTCCAAAAAGTTGTCCACATAAAAATACTAAAACAGCTGTCATCACCTGAATTCCGCTGAGTTTCCATGGACGACGTCCTTAATTTTATTAAGGAACAACAGACGTTTTGAACATCAAAGGGGAAAAAACCCTTACATTTTAACGTAACAGTACAGAACCCTTAATTTCTTTTTTCGATTTTTGAAAGAACGTGCGAAAAGGTAAAATTATTTATTAATATAATAACCAAGCCGGTAAAAGTTTGTCTATTTTCTAAATATAATCCACATGTGAGCTCGAGTGTTGTATGTATAGAACGAATGAAGTGGTAGTGTGTGTGAGTGGACTCGAGATATTGGCATGATCTGCTACTCTCAAAATACGACTGTATGGATAAATAAAGAGATCTACTTAACTTGCTATGAACCACATGAGGGGTCTATTGGTCAGGGACAAAATTGGAAAAGTCTGAAGAAAATGGGACAGGACAAGTCCCGGAAATTCTCTGGGAAAACAATCTATAAGGGTATTACACCGGCCAACATTCTCACGGATTCTTTATCAATATTTTAACATTATTTTTTATATTAATCTTTGTTTTCTTCGTCACAGGGTGCACGTGGACGAGCGGTAAGTAAAAGCCGAGTTATTCCTCGTTTAAAGTTGATCATGAAACCTTTTTGTCAACTGAATACTCAATTTATTATACTAACGTTTTGCTGTTGTTTTTGTTTCTAAGGGACGAGCTGGAAGAGATGTAAGTGACACTACCAAGTTATAGTATATTATTGATGTTATATGGGATTTTCATAACTAATTTCTCAAGGGGAGCCAGTCCTCTAATCAAGTTTTCTCGAAATCAGAACGTCTTGTACTTTTTTTGCTAATACTTAATTATCTTTCTCGGAGATACTTGATCCTTGTGTATTGATTAATCATCTACATTGTTTAAGAGATAATCTACATTGTTTATTGATAAGTTGTATTTTTGTTTTGTTTTGTTTTCTTTAACAGGGAGCCCCCGGACCTCCAGGACCTCCTGGACCACGGGTAAGCATACCTCATCCTTATTAACTCTTTTGGCTTGTGATTTATGTTCCTTTTTTAACGAAGCGTACAAAATACTATTGTGAGATAAAGTAAATCCCGCATGTAAGGACCTTTTTTTCTTTGAAGTGTGGCAAAATAGGTTCTTGTATTTTGGACCGTAGTTATTGGCATTTTAGGCTAAGTAGGTTCTTAATTAGGTTCTTAATTTCTATGAAGGAGATACAGTTGTTGATTACCAGAAAAATAAATAAACTTACGCTTGGGTTTGATCCTTAAATATACAGTTTTATTCACAGCTGTATTATGATAAGCCTAAAAAAACTGATTACAGAATGTCTATGTAGTGTAGTTATCTCAACAAGAAAAGTTATCAAACTTTATCAAAGTTTATAACAATTTAACTGTAGCCCTTAGCCCGCTGCTTTAACCTTGCTTGGCTAAACAGGTTTTTTTTTTAGATTTTTCGGAATTAAAATTGCGAATTTCTACAAACAGGTTCTTAAACCACTCAGTAGGTTCTTGCATATGCACATGGGTTTTTTTTACTGTAGTTGTGCCAACGAGAATCATTTATTTTGCGTTTTCTTTTCAAATCGTTTAAATCACTGTTTGGTCTCGAGATCTACGTCATGTTTGAATATCGTTTCTTAATGCCAATTTTTTTTTGTATTCAAGGGTTATCCCGGACAATCACCAATTGCAGGGGTAAGTTATCGTTCTTTTATATTAACCGCCATTTCTAATATTCATTTATTTCTTCTGAAGCCATTTTGTACGCTCCTACAGCTTGTAACTCAGATACTTCCTCGTATTACTTTTCTTTGTTCTTTTGCCATCAGTACCTTAATGTTGGAGCTGTTGAGAAAGGACCTGCCTACAGACTTTATTCAGGAGAACAGGTACTACATTTATATAATTTTATACCATAAATATATAACCATTTAAAATTTATAACCATACAGATTTATTTTAAAAGCTGCACCTTTAATTTAGATTCCTCTTCTTGTTCTTGTATTAAAATAATATATTTTGTTACTTTTTCTATTTAAAGTCACAATGGAAAGCCAAACCTGAAGGCAAGGAGGCTCCAAGTGTGAGTACTGTTGTTTTAAACAAGTCTCGTCTACAAAATATACAATACAATAACTAAAGATTAGTTCTCCCGATATTGAGACTGACTTTTTTCTTGTAATCCTTGTCATGTATAGTTTTACTTTAATGATATTCTTTTTCTCGCTGATCCATATACAGGGCTTTTTCTACCAGCTTGAGAAAGTTAGCGATACTTATGAAAGTCTCAGCAAACCAACTGGTAAAAACAAGGAGTTCCCTGGTGTGACATGCCGTGACATCAAACTCGATCATCCGTCATTCAAAAACGGTGAGTATGACTAAAAATATTCGTGAAACATAAGACAAAGCTACTTGTATATGGCTTGCCTGCTTGCCAGTTTGCTCGATATCTTGCCTGCTTGCTCGCTATCTTGCACCGGGGGTAGAATTTGGGTGGGGTGTTCAACTGGGATCCTAAAACGGTTTACCCTGTTTATGACAGAAAAACTCAATTCTTATATCCTGTTTGTTACAAAAGGTATAATTGCATATCCCTGTTTATGACAAACCCTATACTCTCATCCTGTAGTGCCAATCGCTAAAAGTGTACATCTTGAACAAGACACCATAAAGAGAGATCTAATAATAGCTCAAGTATCGTTTTCATGGCAAACAAACAATAGATGAAACTACGGCTGTGACTGTGACTAAGAATGTTTGGAAAATAGGTACCCTGAAAATGACAAAAAATGGGGAAAAGGATACCCTGTTCATGACAAGAAACTCCAAAAACTATACCCTGTTCAGCGGATCATCCCCGTATAGTCCATATATGGGAGTAACCCCGGGTATCTTGCCTGCTTGCTCGCTATCTTGCTTGCTTTCTTGCTTGCTCGCTTGATGTTTGCTTGTTTGCTATCTTGCTTGCTTGTTTTCATGCTTGCTATCTTGCTTGCTTGCCATCTTATAACATCTATTTTCTCTTGTGTTTTCAGGCTTTTATTGGATCGACCCCAATGGTGGATCAATTAAAGACGCTATCAAAGTCTACTGTAACTTCACATCAAATTACTCGTGTATTACTCCAAGCAAAGCCAAGGTACAGAAAAACAACTATAAAACCAAAATTAATTCAAATACAACAGTAATTTGAAAGCAAAATGAACTAACATTCGGAATCGCCGATGTTGTTGGTGAAATTTTTTTTTCTTGTCACACACAAGATAACATATTTATACATTTCTTTCCTTCTAGCCTATTGCCATTGAAGTGAAGACTAAATGGATAAGTGAAAAATTCGAAACAGAAGAGGTATAGGTTAATCTTGAATTCTCTTAATGCATTCCTTGTAAGAGGTCTTCCTAACATGGGTCTTTTTTGAATGAGAAAAAAGGTGCACTTATCTGGTCTATAGCTCGGTACTCTCGACACCATATAAGGCATGACGAACAAAAACTATTTGTATCGAATCTAGACCAAAATGCTTTATGTTAACTAATATCAGATGGAAAAGGTCTATTCTTAATCAATTTAGACGAATGATTGATTGATTAATGTGTTTACTAACATGCCTTCTTATTGGACGATAGATTGAGTACTGTTTTTATTAATGCCTTCTTGTTGGACGATAGATTGAATGTTCACAGGGTCGTAGCAAGCCTTGAAAAACTGGGGGCACAGTTATTTCAAAACACGTGATCATAAAAATGTTAATTCCATAGATAAAACTTATTGAAATTACGTGCACTCGGATGATTTTATAGGACGGTGAAAAAAGTATTCTGTGAAGATGCCGTGCTGTGACCTAAACACCATATTTTGATTGGATTTGGCGAAGGTTTTTGCGTCAGACGGTGTCAAAAGTTGAAAATTATCGTACACCCCCCCCCCAGCTGACTGGACTTATATCAACTTTTTTAAAATTTCGTGCGAGCCGAAGCAGGAAAATGTTTTGAGACCTATTTTGGATATTCCAGCTTTTTTTCTTTGAGCGCCGACCAAGGCTTATTTTAGTTTAGTTTGAAAGGAAAGGGACTTTCTTTTAACGCGAGTGAAGCGAGCAAATTTTTGAGACCCAGCCTCTTTTTAATCATTGCAGCTTTTTTACTGCAAGCGAAACAGTTCTCGTTTTATTCTCGAAAGGTTAGATTGTCTTATATTATACACGACACGACCGTAGCAAGCGCAAAATTTTTAGCATATACATTTGCACAAACTTTGATCAAATCCAAAAGAAAAATTAGATTTAAGCCCCATTCTTGTGATAAAATAATTTAGACATTTTCCCCCTCTTTTGGTTTATTATTTTACAATCTGCTCCACCTCCCTTTTTATAACCTCCATTTCGAGCTACCTGTAAATACACAGGTCCAGCATTCATTGTTCTACCTCCCAATAGTTACTGTTGCTACTTCGGACAAATTGAAATGCATCTTTGATTATATACAGCGTCAAACAGTAATCGATTGTTCGGTCGTAGCAAAACTAAACTCACTAGCATTCTCACACTCGTTAACCATGATGCCTTGCATATTTTGGGGGGGCATAGGCCCCCACGGCCCCTAAGAGCGCTACGGCCCTGGTTTACTAGCATGCCTTATTGAACGATAGATTGAGTACTGCGTTTTCTAACATGTCTTCTTATTGGACAATAGATTGAGTACTGTGTTTACTAACATGTCTTCTTATTGGGCGATAGATTGATTACTGTGTTTACTAACATATGCCTTGATATTGGACGACAGATTGAGTACTGTGTTTACTAACATGCTTTCTTATTGGACGATAGATTGAATACAGTGCCCACAAGTCACAAATTAATTATCTACGTGCCCACAGCAGAAAAGCTGAACAGAACGTGACTTATCATTGCCTCAACTCCAGAGCATGGACCCTTCAACAGTCCATCAAACTACGTGGAGACAACGACATGGAATTCCACTCAAGGAGTCCTTCTAAGTTCAGACCAACCGTCCTTAAGGATGGGTGTGCGGTACGTTTCTTTTATTCTGGTTTAAGTTTATCATGAAGCTATCGGTTGGTCAGTCGGTCGGTCATATACATTTGATAGTCACTCGGTCAGGGTTTATTTGTTACACTGTTACAATTCATTTTCTTGCATGTGAATTAGAATCATCCACATCGTCAAAATCCAGTAATAATAAGATTATTCATCAGTATGCTTTTATTGTGTCTTTTCAGAACAAAGATAACCAATGGCACGAAACTGTTCTCACAATAGACACCGCACAAAAACACAGGCTTCCCATCGTAGACGTCTCTGTATTTGATATCGAAAAGCCCAACCAGCAAGCAAAAATAGAAATTGGACCCGTATGCTTTGCGTAACGAACGTTTGATATCATGCCACAACCTCTGTTCTTGTACATTATCAAATTAAAAATGTATTGAATCCATTACAGGATGAATTGAAAGGCGTAAGGTTAACCTTAGCTAGTCTGTCTGTAAACGTTCTTTCTGGCTTATTAGTTTTTATTAAAATACACATTTGACTATGTAAGTTCCCCAGGAATGGTGCTGCATTTCAATTGATGAATGATTCTTAGAGTAATAAAATAAATATCAGCCGAGCAGGGGGTAAATTACAATGTTTCTTATGTCGTGTCAGTATTTTGCTATATAGACGTGTTTATACTGTTAGGCGATTACCAACGTACCCCTGTCCATTTCATATTGTATTCTCTCTAATATATTTGGATCTATATAAATTTGAAATAAGAACCAAAAATGTTTTTAAAAATATATTAAAAGTTTATATTTTTAATAGTCTTGAAGTTCGAGTAAATAAGAAAGTTAGTCTTGATTTGCAAGGCAGTTTGAGTAATTAAGGAAAAATCAATAAAGTAATCAAGATATGATAGATTTATATGACTTTATATAACCAAACAAAGCCTTGATATTGTCCATCCAGAAACAATATTAAGCATTTATTCCGGTCTATCCTAACACATTTTCCCATTTTCCTCTTTGTGACTACTGCCTGAAACAGACGAAGCCACTGTCATCGAGTTGTTCGTTCGTCCCGGTCCGTTTGTAGGTATATCCACAGGAAATCCAAAAATGCAAAACTTCGGGACCAATCATAGACAAACGAGTCACAAACGCCAACATTCGAGCTTAGAACCAATCAGCTCTAAATAAAGAATCTCACGAATGACAACCGATTGTTACTTCGTGTAATCGGAGGGCTAGCTGAGTTGATCGAGGAAAGTCGATATAGTCGGTTACCGAGAGAGTATGAGTACTTATATTTGTTATTACTTATTTACTAAGATTATTTATCACAGTTTTCATTTGGTGTTTCTAAATGGTCAAATGAAAGATTCTTTAAGGACGTTCATGGCCATTGTTTTTGCGTATTCTTTCTACGCATGAGCGCTCGTTTTTTATATATATAAGCGAGGAACGCCTGACCGATTTTTGACTTATAGGGGAACCTTTAGGATCAGAAACGTTATGTGGAAATAACTCGAAAACAAAGTCGGTGAGCCCCCTTTTTTATGCCCTTATTTTAAAGTAAAATATATTATCTTTATTTGCAGAAGAACTTAAAAAATTCTGTCTAGTGAATCAAATAGAAATTATATATTTTGTGTTTGATTGGAATACAATTTCAGGTAATTTTTAGGCTGCAAGTGCAATGTTACTAATGCAAAAAACAAATGCTAAGCAATTATTGTATCCTTCACTAGACTTCTGTAAAGTGTGGGGGCGGAATTTACTTTTCATCAAAATATGGCTTCTTCTCGACGAATCCATGTTTGCGTTATTCGTGCATTTTTACTGCAAAAAGGGTAAACTTCCACGCAAATATGATGGCTAAACGAATTCGGTGAACCCCCGTTTTTATTTGCTTGTTTTACTTCTTATATCTTTTTCTTTCATCATGCAATTTTTTTAAAAACTGTCTAGAGGATCTTTTCCCCATGAACGACCTTAAGGTAATTCAGTAGTTTTTCACTGCGCACTCAACTGCGCATGGATTAAAAAACAAAATTACGATTTTGCAAGCATTTTCACTCAAAGTACGAGTAAAATCTTTCTAATACGCAAATTGGAACATTTTTTAAATCACTGGAGCGATAAAGTGAGAATTTATAAGAACTCGCCCCAGTCCCCTTTCGGAAAAGTGCCGTTTTTTAGCCCCATAATGGTGATATTTTCCAAATTATCTCGCAAACGAGCTCGGTGACCCCTCTTTTTTATTACAGCAAATCAAGGATAATGAAATTATCAACCATATAACTCAATTCAAACAAAATTTTATGTTCCGTTTTCGAGATATTCTCAAAAATCACGATAGCAAACTGATTTCAAGGCAACATTTGGGTTCGCCCTGATGTTTAATTGACCCTTATATTTTACAATAGTCAAGTTTTCTGGTCGGTATTTGAGATATTTTCTAAAGTTTACTGTATAAATGAAATGATATCCTCAATGTTTTAATGCTAGCATATATTTCATATTTCGAAAAAATGTTTCACCATTCTTAACACTGCTGACAGCAAAACGCAATTACGTCTTAAGGAGGCTATGCACATCCTTCAAGTCAAACGTTAATTTATCATTACTTTATTAGTCATTCAAGCTTTTTACATTTTCACTATACATACTTCACTGTAAAATAAATTTGTATTAGCACTGATGATGATGATGAGGGTTCATCCGAAACAGGTCTGCACTAAAAAGAGTTTTCATTGTGTTGATGTTTTTAAATTTCGTTGTTGCTGCCGGCATCGCAATTTTTGGCAATATATTTCATAGTAGTGATGATGGCCCAATTCGATTCTTTCGTTTCAAATATCGGTCTCGCATAGCCTCAAAAATAGCTAAATTTACCGTCCTCTAGCGCGAAAACGAACTCGGTGACCGGCCTTTTTTATTTCATTTTTGAAATAACCAAAACTTATTTAGTAACTGTACGAAATTTTAATAAAAATCAATGTTCTGTTCAATTTCTGCGGAATTACCTTAAGTATTAGTGAATTAACAATAATTATCAGAAGGAGTTCTAAAACGGGAGAGGGGCAGATCTAGGGTGAAAGTAATACACCAAAAGAGGGGGGGGAGCATATGCTTATATACTCAAAATTTTGCGCTCGCCACGCTCGCGTTCAATAAAAAAACTCTCATCTTGCGGGAACAAAACAAGCCTTGCTCCTCACTCAGAAAAAAAGCTTTATTGGCCTTAAAAGGTCTCGGAAATTTGCTCGCTCCGCTCATGAATTGACCGCCACCCGGATAGCTCAGTTGGAAAAGCGCCGGTCTGTTGTGCGGGAAGTCGGGGTTCGAATCCCGGCCGAACTAACACTAAGGGTCTTAAAAATAACGTAACTGAGGAGAAAGTGCTGCCTTTGTAATAATATCTGTAAAATGGTTAGACCTTAAAGTCTTCTCGGATAAGGACTTTAAACCGTAGGTCCTGTTTCCCATCCCTTATATAACCTGTATCATGGGGGACATTAAAGAACATAAAGTGCATGTCCTCACTCTGAAAGTAGCTGCGACATGCGCATAAGCACAAGTACAAACACAAGCACAAACACAAGAAGAACGGAAAGTTTTGATCTTTTCTGGTTCAAAATGAAGTATGCTTATGAAGTATGTTTGTACGCTTGTGAGGACAGCACAAGAAATGTGTATGTTTGATCTGCTTGTGCTTATACGCTAGTGAGGACCAGGCTTGACAGGGACTGCACAGTAATTATCAGAGAAGAGTGTGGTAAAAAGGTAGGTGGGACATCAATGTTTAAATTATTTCATTGGAAAGAAGGTGGTTGACATCTTACTTTTCTTTCTTCAAAATTCTGCGCTACGCTAAAACAAAATCTCACCTGTAAAGAAAAAACAAGCCTTGCTTCACTCCCGCGCCCACACTTAAAAATCTCTAATGGCTTAAAGAGGTCTCAAAAATTTGCTCGCTTCGCTCGCGTTCAAAAAACCCATTCCTTTCGAGCAAAAATCGAGACTTGCCTGCTCGAATAAGAGCTAATGGCCAAATTTGAAAAAAATAAAAGCTGCTCTAAGTCAGCGGGAGAAGGGGGTTGTATGCTAATTTCTAACTTTAACCCGGGAGTTATTTCGGCCTTTGTATACAGACGGCGGTTTAAGTTAGTCTAACTGGCCATGGTTAAGCCGTATTGGACTCATTTTAAAAACCCCCTCCTGATAATTATTACACAGGGACTGTTCGTTTATTACGTCGCAGGGGGTCTGGTGGATTTTATGGGGGAGTCAATTTTTGAAAATACATAATTTGAGGTGGATAAACTTTGGGAATGGAGGTGAGGGGGTAAATTTTTTCAGAAGCGAAATAGGCTACTAATTTTGCTGATTTGATTTTAAGATCATGCATTCAAGCCCAAGTAGAACATACATATTTTCCTTTAAAGACTTCTTCCACAACACTCAACTCTCAGCTTGCACTTCTTTATAAGACGCTTCCGATATCAATGTGCTATTTTTGAAATGGAAGTAGCCTGACGATTATTGCTGTGGAAACTGGGTAGTAAAAATAAAATTGTGTTAAAATAATAGTAATAATTATTATTGATATAATATTGTATTGTCGGGGGATCGGGATAGGGGGTAAATCAAAATTGAAGGGGGTTTGAAATTTTAAAACGTCTTGAGAGGGGGGTAACTTTTTATAACTGGATATTTTTTGAAAAAATCGCCAGCCCCCCTGCGACATGATAAACGAACAGTCCCTTAGTACTTCAGGGAAGCATTTCGGCGAGTGTTTATTATATTAGACGTTTATTAGGAATATCACCTGAGTGCACGTAATTCCAATAAGCATCATCTATCTCTTGAATTAATTTTTTTTGTGATCATGTATTTTGAAATAAAACTGTGCCCGCTCCCCCTTTCATTTTTCATGATTCCAAGCATGAGCGTAAGTTTGTGCCATTTAGAAGAGAACTGTGAGGCTAAGTACTTCTTATATTCCTAATTAAACATTGTTCTGACGTTTATTCTTTGCAAAAGAAACAAAGTCAGGACATTATATTCCACAATACGTAAATGTACCAGTATGAAGATTTTTATTTGAAAAGTTTAATTTAAAGTTTTTGCTGCCGAACAAATTGAATTCGGCCAACAATCAATCAATCAATCAATCAATCAAAACTTTATTTACTCTTATATAAGAAAAAAGAATATTTACAAATTTCATTAAACCTAAGCTAGTTAAAAAAAAAAAAAAAAACGAAAAAAGATTAGCATGAAGTATTTGCAACAAGTTAAGATACATTTAAGCCTGGTTTTCACTTGCGTCGGAGTCGGAATCGGAGTCGGAATCGGAGTCGGAATCGGAGTCATAAGCAGTTATTGCAAGTGAAAACCGCTTGTCATAAGCGGAATCGGAAGCCTCGAT
>JANTNT010174624.1:0-19053 GCA_024752375.1 Entacmaea quadricolor
TATTATTATTATTATTATTATTATTATTATTATTATTATTATTATTATTATTATTATTATTATTATTATTATTACCTCATTTTCTGTACATATATTTTTGAAATCACTTTTTCTTCTGCTTTATCCTTTTAATGTAATCTTTACTGATGGTCTGCACTCCTTTCTTGTATTTTCCAATTGCCATATCAAGACCCTTACTGGACTTATCTGTCCACCAGCCATTGGAACTAAAGGAAAAAAGAATATTAACAAACTTGTTGTATTACTTCCAGATTGCAAGGTGTACTGCCATAAAAATATTTATAAAATAATTTTAATAGTACGCGCGCTGTGATTGGCAGATTAGCCGTGTTTCATTTGCCTGTCAACACATGGTTTTTCCCGGCACGTGCGCGTCAAAATTTTTGTATTTTCCCGTCTTTTCATGTATTGTTTTGTAGTTTCTCCTTATACAAGAGAAAAGAAATTATTTTATAAAAGAAATGAAACACGCCTTTTCCGTGTTTTGATACACTAATGAAACACCTCGGTATGTTTGGGAGAATTCTCGAACAGGTCCAACACGAGACCTGCTGGAAGGACAAGAATAAATAAGGGAAAAATAAATCGAAAAAAGAGTCAAGACCCCGCAACCCTCCTCCTGGATGTGTCCTTGCAAGATGCCCTTAAATGATTATAACAAACCTTGTTGGGGTTTCTTTCTTTTGATTTTTGTTCTTACTTGTCTTGGTTGCCATTCCCATAGCCTTTTCCTACATAATTAAAATTGTATAAATTAAAAATAAAAAATTCTAAGAAAACTAATGACTTTAAATATGTAAAATACTTTGTTTAATAAAATGTAAAACCTAAGGGAGAAGTGTTCTGACATAAGACAAAAGAAGTATTGATTTGTTTTTTATCATAAAGATATTATATGGTTTTATTTCAACAGCCCCACAGATTATGTTAGAACAACCTGGTAGTTTATCAGATCTACATGTAGCCCAACACTCATTTATACACCAATAATGTACCATTTATCTAATAGTACCAATGGCTGTACCAACCATTTTTAGACGCTTTATTTCTTTTTGTTTTTGTATTCTTTGATGAGCAATTAGTATATTATATGGCATTTTGACTCCTTTGGGCGCCTGAAAGAAGAGAAATACAAATTAAAGGTGTCTTTATAAAAACAAAACATTCATGCAATCTGTTGTGCATCATTGTTCTGTTGCAAGTTCCAGAACTATTTTACATCTTCTTTGTTGCAAGCTGCAGTGACTTGTTCCAAAAAGTTACAGTCGCTTTCACAAACCTTTTCCCTACATGATTCCAAAGTTCATTCACAGCGTGACACATTTAGACCTGTGGCTATTTCTGCAAGACACTGTCCCCTGTTCCAAAGTTCTACAATTCTGTTTCTAAATTCTAATGGAAAAGCTCTTCCTTGTCTAGTAAATGGATTACTCATGATGGTCAAGTTGTGAAGTTGAGTAAAAAAGGAACTTCACAAGTTCATCTTGAAGTTTGTGAAGTTCAAAACCAACTTCACTTCCAAATAGGGAAGTTTGCTGATGAATTCACCAACTTCCAAACAAACTTCAGAATTGTGTTGGGAAAAGTTTTGTGAAAGTGACTGTAAGTGAAAATCACTCTGTAACTTGCAATGAAACAATGTTGCACTAAAAGTAGCATGAATTTGTTGCTTGTACTACCGCACCCTTAAATAAATAAGTCTTTCTCAAGGTGCACCTGAGTGCAAATGGTGCTATGCAGGCCACAAATGAACAATATGAACGACAAAAGTCATGTTATTGTCCTATTTAAATTATCGTGGCCTGTTGAGTTGCATGTGCATGCAACCAAGAGAAAAAGATCTATAATAAGTTTTCTGTAGCTGGGAATAACAGCCTTTATTATTTTTGTTGGTATTTTGAGCTTTAAAATGATGAATACTATTAATGTCAGATTTCTTCTTACCTTTGCACCAAGAGCCTGTGCTTTCTGTTGTTCATATTTTCGTCTTTCCTTTTTGCTAAATCCAGTCATACCTTAAATAAAAGTTAAGAAAATATGTTCAGTGTGTGTATATATGGAAAGAATAAAGAGAAAAATAACTTTAAGTCCTTGGTGGGAATTGAACCCCATATCTTTGGTTTACTAGTCCGATGTGTTAACCACTACACTACAAGGACCAACCCTATCTTTATCCTTTCTCTATATATACACATACTGAACACATTAATTTTACAACTTTCATTTCTAATATATATCTATGCCTACCAATTTACTGTAGTTCAGCTTTCCCACAGAGAAAAAGTGTCCTACAGTTGCCTCATACATGTACATTATATTAACTGGCTGCATTACCAGCGTGGTTGGTCCTTGTGGTGTAGTGGTAAACACATTGGACAAGTAAACCGAAGATGTGGGGCTCGATTCCCACCAATGGCATAATGTTATTTTTCTCACTATCTGTTCAAACCTTAAATATTTTATTAGAAGTTAATATCAACAGTCTAAATTAATTAGCCACATTTAAATGAGAACACATTAAAGTGAGTGTCCTCCTTGTGTACTTTATCTATTTATTTTATTTACTGATTAACCCAAAAGACAGGTGCAGTACATAAAGTAGGACATGAGGTTCCCTATTAAGCACAACACCAAATCCTATTAAGAAATTATCCTTACAGAGCCCTGACACTAAGGATGGTCACCTCTGGTTTCTTTGCATCCTTAGCGGTTCTTTTACATCCCTCCAATAATGATTAGTTGGGTGAAGTATGGAGAGACATGACTGTCATTTAAAAAAAGTGATCATTCAAGCTACTCAAAAGTCTAAAGGTTTGTAAATGTAATTACAAAAGTTGCACTTTTTCCTCAGTTATTTAAAGACCCATAAAGACTTGCAAAAAATGAACTCCCCACAACGGACAAATTCAGCTAATTCTGCTGATTCATAATGGCTTGTGTTTGTAACATTCAAGAGACAAGCAAGTTCCTTGATCTTGAGAAGAAATTTAAACAGGTTTCTAAGTCAAAACAAAATAACTACAAATGCTTTCGTTGCAAGTTGGTGCTTAAATAAGATGAAAGTTCAAACTTGTGTGACTTGCATTCTTTCTTAAACTTGCCTTTGGAATAATTATATTTTATTAACATAACTTTACAAGAAAACTACAGTTTTGTGCCAGACAAACATCCTTGGCCAGATGAAAGAAACAAAGGAGAAAAGTAAGAGAATTTAAGTTGAAAGGAGATTAAAGAAAACACCTACCAAATTCTTTAACATCTCTTACTATTTCCAGGAAATCTATGTCTTCTGTATCTTTTGTTGTAGTTTCATCTTTATGTCTCTGCTAACAATATAATGATTTTAAACATTTATAAAGTAACACAGCTTTATATACATGTATTAATTATGTCTTACATTAGAACTCTTGCTGTTGTTTTTCTCATTTGATTTTCCAGGCTCTTCAAACACAACAACTTTTGGGGGTGGTCTACTTGGTCTGCATATGCCTACAAAAAAGGGAAAGAAAGGTTAGACAGTGTATTTGTACCTACATGTAATACACTTTATTGATTCTCAAATATATGGCATTGCACTTCTTAGATTGAGCTATTTGATATTTATTTGATCATCAGAATACCTAAATTTGTTGCTGATGGAAATGTTGTTTTGTCTTCTTCAGTTGTAATTTGTTTCTCCTGTAAATATAATTTTCACAACAAAATTTATTTGATTGTCTGTGGAATTATACCCTGCTAGCATCTACAAGTTCTCTCTTGTCCCATCATTGGAATTCTTTCTTGTTTCTTACAGAAGGGGAAGAGAGACCACTACTAGCAAGGAAGAGGAATTCTTCAGAAATCCTGAGTTTGCACATCAAGAGCCCAGGGACATTAAAATTCTGTTGTTTGTTTCTCACTCCTAGAAAAATAGCCCTGCGTATGAAGTTTGTTTGACTTTGTTCGGGAAGTGGAAATCCACAAAATTTTATAGATAACACCACATGAACAGGCTTACAAGTTTTTCAATTCTTACACAATCATTGATTGGCTCTTATACTATGCCGTCGAAATTTAATACTTTGAATTCATAGCAAACATACAGGGAATATATCACTTTTGGTTTGCAAAAATCATAATGAAATAGACTGAGGTAAACCATATATCAATAATTTGTGAGTGTATTTTTGTGGTTCACTATGCTCCAGAGCTGTTAAATGGTGAGTTTAAGTTTGTTGAGGGCCGTTACATAAGGGAAAAATTGACTAGTCTTCACTTAACGCCGATTAAGCCACCAACTGTCAATCTTATCTTGTCTGAATAATGTGCTTAAATCTTGTTATTTGGTAAAATGCTTGGGATATGTTATAGAAGGATGATCACTTTATACACTTGAAAAGTTCAGAGTTTATCGATTGAGTTCAACCAATAATTTTACTTCGGCAACAAAAACTGTTTTCACTTCGTTGGACGTAATATGTTAAATAAACAATTAATTGATTGATAACGAACAATACTAAGGCTGGCACTAGTATAAGAGCAAATCAACGATCGCATTAATTAGAATTGAAAAACCTGAAAGCCAATTATGTGGCATTATCTATAATCGTGCAAACGAGAACAAGCTTTCGTTTGTTAATTTGCAGATGGACTTAACCAGGGTTTTTGTTCAGCTGCGACGGAGGTTAAGATTTACATTTAGAAGTTGGTGATAAATAAGAGGTGGAGAGGGATGAATGCTGTTGCAAAAGGGGGGAGACATCCAAAAGTATTTAACAAAAGATCATTTTACCAGTATGTATATCATTAGAGGAGGGTTGCAATTATCCATGCAATAAAATGGAGGAAGGTATAGACATGGTAAAAAATATTTGACCAGCCTTTCCCTCTCAAACTTCTGAGCAGTCCCTTAACCAAAAGATAGGCAGATCCTGTAGTAGTATATTCATTTGGTTATAGAGGACACAATGGAGGACACATTCTAGTGTAGTGTATGTAATTTGATAAAAATCTATTTTATTCTTTGTATGTTTGTTCTGTTTTGTAAAAAAGTCTTTCAAAGTTTAAAGTCTTTTGTTATGTTTATTGAATTGCATAGACTGTGTCCTCTTCATGAAGTCAGAACCAAACATGGACATGTGTCAGAATAATAAAATATTTTAACATAATAATTACTGTAATAAGCTTCCAAGTAAAGAAAAAATTATTCTTGGTTTTCACCCATTCCTTAGGGAATAAAATAACAAAGGCATGGCAGCCATGTTGGTGTACATAACTATAGAGGCTAATAAGAAATCTTTTGTTAGCTGTACAACAACATGCCGGTTGTGACATCACGTGAAATCAAGAACTTTTTTGACCCCAAATTGAGATCAAGCACAAGAGGTCTACATGCCCTGCTTTTCTTATGATTGCACTGTAGTTTAGTAACCCTATAAATCTTACTTCAAGCAGTGAGACTTTTAATCCTTTTCGTTTCTTTCTTGGTGAGTCACCTTGTCTTGACTTTTTCTTCTTAAAGTGTATCATTTAAAACAAAATATTAGCTTACATAATAGTAAGAATAAACTAATAAGCTTAATATTTCATTTTTAAATGTCATGCATACCTTTTTCTTGGATTTATTGACTGTATCAGTGTCATGTTCTGTACAAAAAAGATCCAGACAATTTTTAAAACAACGTCAGAAATGTTCACTCTAAATGTTGGATTCTCAAATTGAGAATATGTTTCTAGATTTGAATATTTTTTTTTTGTTTTTATAAATAATTCCCTTAAAATGAGCAGGATTTAGATTCTAGACTCCAGTGTCTTGTCTCAGGACACAGTTTTAAGAATTTTTTATCACTTTGAGAATCCAACTTTTAGAGTGGTTACTAAATAAAGCAAATTATTTCTTTAAAATATCATTTCGGTTTACCTTCACCCTCAAGCTGCTCTTTTAGAAATTTTCTGATGTCTTCTTCACTAATATCGTCTTTCATTTTGCTACGAAATACTTCTTTACTCGAGTTTACTTTCTAAACACTCAAAAACACTCATTTGTCTGCCATATTGGACGTGACAACCCTACAAGAGACTGGTAACTACTAGTCGTAACCACAGGTAACCCAAGCTATAAATGAAAATATTATAAAGAAAATGTCCAATTAAAATACTAAAACGTCAAAATAGGAAACGAAGTTGTACCTGGTTATTGAAAATTTTTTTCCTCTTTCGCTTTGGGTAGTTAGATTTGACATAAGCCTTTAAAATTGGTTTTACTCCTCTTTATATATTAAGGGAGTTAAAAAAATCCAATAAAATTAAATATATATATATATAACTGTAAACAATAAGTAGAAATGTAAAATAGGAATAGAAAGTTAGGAAGTTAAAACAAAAATCCAAAAATGTGTTTAAAATTTTTTAGAGTTTGGGCTTCCTGTGTAAGATCTGTAAACTAAATTATTTTGTATTTTTATAGGGGAGGGGAGGGAGCAAATGTAAACTGCTCTCCTACACAGTCTCTCTCCTTCGGTCTTTACCAAAGTTTACGATGGCGGGAGAAGTAGAAGTGGGAGTTTTGGGCATCGGATTGACAGCTGGATTAACAGTACTTTCCTTTCTGATGATTTTGGTTGCTTATGTGTGTTACAAGCTACGAATTCACTACAAGTTTTTATACAAGGTAATGTAGATATGAGTCTGTAATAGACTTTAAATCAACCTTTGATTCTGCTTTCGTCATGTGACCGTACCCTTGGTATATGTTGGTTATAACACTGATACAACATAACTTAGATAAGTTTATTTAATAGCTTATTTAATATTGGATTACTTGTTAACCAAAATAATTTCCTAAATAGTCTTTGTTTTTGAAGTTTAAGTTTTAAATCTTAAGTTTAAGGTTGTAGTTTTAAAGGTCATAATTGTTGTTAAGAAAATGGTTTGATTAAAAAGAGGAAGGAAAAGTTAAATAATATAAAGTAAATGAATAATGTCTGGTTCTGAATTTTGTGGCTGTATATAGATCTGACCATTGTGTACCCAATCTACTGTACCCCCAACTCCAACTGCACCCCGCCCGTCCACCCACCCCCCCCATAAATCTACCTTTCAGAGTGGAAATCTACATTCTAAGTAAAATCCCTTATACTAAGAGCCTTAATTTAAAGAAAAACTCAACTAACTACACAACTCAAGAAAATCATGTTTGACTTCTAGTTAAAAATTCCACAGAAAATATGTTTGCATTTGCAAATCACTGACAGCTCCAGCAATATTACAGGCAGTCCAAGCAATGTTCTTGTGTACAATTTACAATAAATGTATGTAATAGATCTGCTATGATATGGATATATATATCTGTGTTTAATAAATCTTAATGGAACTTTACACTGTTTGTTAGGTCTTAACTAGCCAGGCCACTTCACAAAGTTTGGGCTCGATTTGATATTTTCTGATTTTTTTTAATTTTTGCTCTCACCTTCAAGAGAGAAGAAGGCTGGAATCCTCCATGGCAACCAGCTAGCAGCACCGGCAGCCCAGGCTCTGTATTTGTAAAGGTTACTTACATATTTACAGTAAATGTATGGGGTTAAACAAAATTCATCAATTTTCAAGAAATTTTAAAATGAATAGCCTTTTTTTCTTGGCCGAGCTATTCTTTGTGCTGATGTCTTCACTCCTACTGAGTTTTAGCCGTGGTGTATTGTCATTAAAATCACTTGCATCAGGCTGAAACTTGGTACAAGTGAAGAACTTCAGCACAAAGAATAGCTGGGCCAAGAAAAAAGGCTATTGTTTTTAAAATTTCTTGAAAATTGATGAATTTTGTTTAACCCATACATCACTCATTTTGTTGTACCTGAGTCCATGATGAATCACTGATGGACCATTGTTCCTACTGTCCATATAAAGAGCTCTCTCATTGACTGAATTAGAACAATGCATTGGTCCAAAAATGATACTCTGCACAGGAGAACATGATCTTTGAACCCAAGTTCTCAAATACACACCCCCCTCCCACACCGTAGGACTCTGAACATTGTTTTAATTCAGCCAATCAGAGAGGTCTTTATATGGATGGTTGGAATGGTGGTCCATGTAATTCATTGTGGACTCTGGTATGATGAAATTAGTGATATTTTTGTTAGAACATTGCAAATATTTTGTGAAGAGTGGGAGTACATGTCTTGAATTTGATATGTATCCATAGGAAATTTATCGTTCTATAAGGCAGTACCATTGAAATTTCTTTGAGTTTGGATTTTTTTGGATTTTTTTTTTTTGATTGATAGTTGGTTGCCTCGGATGATTCCAGCCTTCCCCTCTCTTACAAGGGTGAGAGCAAAAATTTAAAAACTTGGAAAATAAGCATTGGATCAAGCACAAACTTCATGCAGTGGCTAGTTAAGACCCAAGAAACAATATTAAAATTTAGTCAAGATTTATTAAACATAGATATATATATTCACATCGTAGCAGATCTACTACATACATTTACTGTAAATTGTAAATAAAAACATTGCTTGGGTTGCCTGTGGCAATACTGGTAATAACATGATCAACTGTAATTTGTATTTTATAAGAAATAATAAAACTCGTCTACTGTGCTGTGCACAGATTTAAAGCACTTTGGGATTTATCAGAACGTGAGCAAAGTGTTGGGAAACAAGTCAAAATAAAAGTGGAGTGCTTCTCAACACTTTGGATAACCCACAACTGTCTGAACAAATGTTGTGATTGGATGAAGAAACAAAGGAATAATGGAGCAAGAAAATAGAATCAGCCATGTATAACAAGGACAATGTTTTATCATGTCTTTGTTTTGCATGGCTCATTTTGTCTTGTTCCATTATTCTTTTGTTTCTTCATCCAATCACAGTCTTTGTTCAGATGGTGGTGGGCAACCCAACACTTTGCTCATGTTCTGATAAATTCAAGTGTATTTAAAATTAACTCTTTACACTGCTGGGACACTCCCTTTTTTTCTTTAATATAATACTTCCATTAAATGTTTGATTATATTTCCATTATCAGTTAGATGAACATTCCACTAGACATGGTGGTGAGTTAGTTGCTGAAGTATTGAAGGTAAGAACCATAATGTAATACCTAGGTTGAAAAGATTCCTTGAAAAACCAAGTCCAGCAATATACTATGTTACTTTTTAAATGATCTCAAAGATCATAAATTGAGGGCTCCCCTTTGATGGCAGCCAAAACAACAGAAAACTTTCTGAGTTACATTGTTGGGATTGTAGAATAATGAAATGGGCTTTAAATGGTCTTATAAATTTTCTTTCACTTGTTATTTAAGAAATGAAACACACCTTTTCCTTGTTTTGACATGCTAATGAAACACAGAGGTATGTTTGGGAGAATTTGAGAGCAGATCAGTCCAAATACGAGACCACAGGTTAAGTGTTTGGACCTGCTCAAAAATTTTCCCAAACACATCAAGGTGTTTCATTAGCATGTCAAAACACGGAAAAGGCATGTTTCATTTCTTTTAAAAAATAATTACTTTTCTCTTATATAAGAAGAAACTACAAACAGAGGGTTCAATAATAATTTGGAGTAGGCGGATGGGCCTAATATGTAGGTGGCTGTGTGCAATAATTTTACTACCATTTATAATTATTTATTGAGACTGTTGATCACAAAATAGCTGGCTTCTATTGAATCCTCTGACAAAACATTGAATAACAAGACATGAAAAGGCAGGAAAAAACAAAAATTTTGATGCACACGTGTTGGCAAAAGCCATGTCAAATGAAACACAGCTAATCAGCCAATCACAGAGCGCATACTATTAAAATTATTTTATAATGTGTTTTATTACACATTGATGCAGTCCATACTACATCTAGTTTACATGCTAGTTCCAATTTAAGTGTACCATTGCATACGTTTACATTATTTACATTTATGGGAAGCAAGGGAGCCATGTGCTGCTGGCACCGTCCAGAGTTCAACTTTTAAGCAAAAATGAGGACTTCTGTGAGTAGAGTTGTTTTTTGGCTCTCTCCCTTACTTCAAGGGTTTTTTTCCCAGGTTCTCCAGTTTTCCTCCCTTTACAAAAACCAACATAATTTAATCTGTGAGTTGGTCATACCCTGACTTTAATCAGACTTGAACTTGCACTTGGTTTCATTTAAATTTAATCTGGTTTTTTTTATTAATATTATTATTCTTTTAGGCCCATGGAGTTAAATATGTGTTCACATTGGTAGGTGGTCATATCTCTCCTATCCTTGTTGCAAGTCAAAACCATGGGATACAAGTTATAGATACCAGACATGAGGTATATGTCTCTAACAAAGTGCACCCTTCTTGTTTATAAACCTTATATATAAGATTTAAAACTCACGATGAATTCATACCGTAAGCCTTTGGTCCAATTGAATCAGTCATACACATGGCGTCCAGGGATGACTTCATCAGAGATAAAGGTGCATCCAGTTTAGACAAAGACACTTGGAGCCTAATTAAGGTCAGTCTGACATTTGATCAACAACGAACAGGTCTGTCTTGACTTTGGCATCTCATCTTCAACACTTGGGAGCCTCTTACGAACTGATTGCACATGGCAGTGATGTTCAAACTTCTATTGAAGTATAAAAGTCCATGTTCATGACGTGGATGGGCAGTCCAATTGGATCAAAGGTTTATGAATTATTCATAAGTTTTTAAAGCTGTTCAATACACTCAAAGATCATGTTTTATCAGGTATTAAACCACTTAGCTGCATACTGTGTTTTATATCTGATAAAACACTCCTGCTCTTGTATTTAACAGTGCTTAAGATGTAATGTATTAATAGGTGACGGCAGTGTTTGCAGCAGATGCTGTTGCAAGACTTTCTGGAGTAGTGGGAGTGGCTGCTGTTACAGCTGGTCCAGGTAACAAAAAATAAATTGTTGTAAGTAAACTGTAGATCCATATTTTAAAACTTTTTAATGTTAATAATGATGTCAAGGGTAGATCCAGGGGTGGTGAAGGGGCTGACTAGTCACCCCCCTTTTTTGTAGAAAACCCCATAAAAACCACTCAAAAATTAATTTAGTCACCCCTTTTTCATAGAGTCTTGGAAGAAAGTCACCCCCCTCAATCTGCCCCTGCATTACTTAAATGTGTGGGACCGCCATTAATGTGGTCATCCAAGCCATATGAAGGTCTAACCATTTGCAGATGTTATAGCAAAGGCAGCACCTCCCCTCAGTTATTTTAAGGCTCCAATCCAAGTTTTGGTAGGTAGGGACTTGAACCACAACCTCCTGTACAACAGGCTGGCTAAGCTAACCAAGTGGCATTTTAAGTTTGTAGTTTGATACAGTGTGAGTGAGGGACTCCTGAAAAGTTCAAATGGTTGAGAAATTTTTTGCAAAGTTTTATAAATACTTAAACTTTATTGCAAGGCAATCTCTGAACATAAACCTAAGGTACTTTGTACGTTTTAATCTGTATGCTTATTGTTAGTAATACATGTGGTAAAAAAAATTAAACTGTTTCTTTGAACTGGTTAAAAAAAGTTTCAGTTTGGTTCAAAATCATGTGAACTAGTTCAAAAAAAAAAAAAAGAAGAGAGAGATACAGTACCTTAATTATTAAATAACTTAGCCATAACAAGTACCTAGCTTTTTAAAATGAAGGCAAACATTTTCATTTGATTTTTGTGTTGCAGGTTTGACAAACACAGTTACGGCCATCAAAAATGCACAGATGGCAGAGTCACCCTTGTTATTGATAGGAGGGGCTGCGGCAACTCTTTTGAAGGTAAATGGCCACTTGCACACTATCAGTACACAATTGCTTTCCGAATTATTTTTTCAAGCGATATAAAATAAATGTCCAGCCAAAAGCGTGACCATGTGATTGATGTTGCTTAATTTACATTGCTCAGAAAAATAATTTGGAAAGCAATGAAGTATTGACTCAGGTTCACGCATCACACTGGAATTTACACGTATTTTAATAAAAGGTTGCCAATTAAGCAATAAATAATCAAGTAAACAGTCTTAGCCAAATAGCTGGCCCTGAACTATCCTCACTTTAGGTCAAAATTTGAAAGTATTACAATGATTCGATGAAGATGAAACTTTTTTTGAAAAAAAAATTTAAAAACCCCATCAGGCAGATTTAAAGCTATGAGGATGCATGTTAAGCATTATAACAAAATAACTGCAAAATACAGCTCATAGTGACCTTAATTCTCCCTGATCTTTTGGAATATCAAATGCCTCAATTTCTTTCAAATTTTTAGTCATTATTCTAAAGGGATTTAGGAACAGATCTGGATAAAAAAAGGAACTCCAAATAAGTACATGTAAATACACTATTTTTGGACAAGGTTACTAAAATGTTTTGTTTTTGCACAACTTTTTTGTCTAGAAACTTTGACGTCAAATTTCTTGAAAATGCGCTCACAGATTTTCTTTAAATTTTTTGAACCTTGAGCAAATTACCTCTACTTCACTATATAAAGCTTGTTTAAAATCTTAGGTCAAAAAATGGAGAAAATTAGAAAGTAAAGGCACCAATGCTTTATAGTGGCTGTGAATTAAATGCAATTTCATCAAAAAACTTTATCATTCAAAATTACTATCCTTTTCTTACAACCTGGGAAGGTTTTTTTTCCATGATAAATTATTTTGCATTCGTGTAATTGCACTTCGAAGTTGAAAGGTCATGCGAGATTATTCCATCGAGCCTCCTTAAGTATTAAAAATAATGCTTTTGTCAATAATAAATCTTGTGAAAATGTTTAAGACCATCAGGCTCAAGTTTTCAGTTTTTTTGTGCCAATGAAAATGTATATTGAGATTGGCGCAGTATAAGTTCATAAATATTATTATTATTATTATTATTATTTTATTGTTCCACAGGGGAGAGGTGCTCTGCAAGATATTGATCAGATGTCTTTGTTTAAACCTTTGTGCAAATACTGTGCTACTGTTACAAGGTTTGTTGAAGTCCACGTTACATTATTTAGACTTGCAAGGCTCGAAATAACGGCAGAGAATACATGTACGTGCAGTCAATGTAGCCGTTCAAATTTTTTGAAAATATTCAGAAAAACAAAGAACACCATTTAAATTGTTGCCATCTAAGTTTGTTTATAGATATAATCTTAGACAACCAGCTATCTTTAACATTTCTTGTATTAAGACTAAGAGATTTCAAAATAATTTTATTATTCAATCTTGTATTATTGTGAATGTCTTAATTTTTTTATGTAAATAGCTATTATCTAGAGTTTCTTATTTTCATAGTATACTGATACAAGCAATTCAGCCTTTTTGCTGCCATATGTTATTTTTAATAAACTATCTATCTATCTAAACGTCAACTCAATCTTATTCCATTGACATGTGTTGATATCCCTGCAATCTTGTAGGGTAGCAGATATTGTCCCAGTCTTGCGTGAAGCACTTAAAGATGCACAATCTGGAACTCCAGGTACATAAAGACTGGGTAATTTTTACTATTTATTTTAAGTTACACGACGATCTATTGTAGGGGAGGATTTGGTGCATCATGTCCCCCTTTTTCATCTTGTTTTTCCCTTTACTTTTTTTTTGTCCTTATGAAGACAAAACCGATGTCCTGATTTGTAGGTATGTTTTGGACCCTGTTTTTCAAAACCTTTTAAGAACCCTCTTTAAAAATCCTGCATTCAATTTTGACTACTGTATTGATGGTTTGCAATCATTCCCAAGGGAATCACAAGACAAAGACATGGTGGCCATGTTGGATGATGTTAACAAAGAAGCTAATGAGAAATCTTTTGTTAACATCATCAACATGGTCGCGAAGATGTAACGTGCAAACAAAGTATATAATGTACATAAAAAGGCCCTAAGTAAAAATGGGTAATCCACAACAGTCTGAACAATTATTGTGATTGGATGAAGAAACAAAAGAATGATAGTTCAAGAAAACAGAATCAGTCATGGATAACAAGGACAATGTTTTACCTTTGTTTTGCATGGCTCATTTGGTCTTGCTCTGTTATTCTTTTGTTTCATGGCAAGAGAGAGAACAACACAACAAACTCAATTCACATACTGTGTACCCAGGACTTGAACCAGTGACCCAAATCTTTGGATACACAGCTGTGAAAGATGACACTACACTACCCATGTCACCCAATATGATGCAGGCCTGTCACTAGGACCTTGAAGGGGGGGGTTCGTTTTTCTGCTTATATTAGGTTTTATGCATCCAGATGCTCTTGCAGAAATTTTTGAATACAAGGGGTAAGGAGGCTAAAGGGGGGTTGTTTGTTCCAACCACTGAACCACCGTGGTGACAAGCCTGTGATGTTACACATCAAAATCCTAAACTCAATTTTGACAAAAACAAACAAATCAAAAAATTTCAGCATGTTGTTTAGGAAAAATGAGTTTGGACCATGTTGCTGTGGCTCTTTCATATCATTTTTGTCATCATAATTATCATTATCATCACTCCTCATTCAAGAATCTGCTAAGGGAGGTTTTATCAGGGTTTTATGGAATCTTTTTTTCGAACTAAGTCTGATGACTGGCCATCAAACCGTCAATTCATATTGATCAAAAACACAATTTTATGATTGATAAAGATTCTTTATGCTTTCTAAATTTCAATATTAATTGTAAGTCATCTAAAAATACACAAATCTAATGTATTTGATTCAAGCAAAACCAACAGGTTTTGAAAATCATGTTCAGACATTTTGCAGATTTTGATGGCCACTACATGTATGTCTTGTGTAAAACCTCCCTTCAGTGCCATTCTTTCCTACAATGATGTTTAACAAAATCTTTTTTCCTTCAGGTCCAGTATTTGTAGAATTTCCCATTGATACTCTTTATCCCTATTCTCTCGTTAAAAGGGAATCCGGTTTAAAGGTAATGTCTCAATTTTAAGTTTAATAATATAAATTCAGCAAATTACTTCCTAATTTTTAATTTTTGATCCTAGCCTATAGGCTCAAGAAAATTACACTTTGATTTTTGACAAATGCCTTAAATTTATCCTTAATTTCACTGTCACCATTTAATTACCTGGAAAAATATTTCTTACATTCCATGACAAGTTTTACAGTTGGTTGAATAAAACCGTGAGAGCCCAAAATATGTCTGGAATGTTTATTGTCTAACAACCAATCAGAAACAAGTTTTACAGCTCTGCACATGAAAATGTAACATTCTAAACCACAAACATGAAGGTAAACAAGAAAGAACCATTAAATAAATTAATATTTCAAGCCAAAACCTTTAAAAATATGGGTTATTAGTCAGAATATACATATATCTTGGTTTTAGTAGTGATTTAACCTTAACCTACAATTTTCTTTTTGCTGTTTCAATGGTGAAATTATTGTAACATTCCAGACATATTTTGGGCACTCAAGGTTTTATTCAACTGACTGTAAAACAATTATGTTTATTAAGTTGTATCAACTTTTCCCAGGAAAATCCTAGAGGATTTACTCAAAGCTTAATCAACTGGTGAGTTGTGCTATAGAATTAATTATCTTGTATTTTGACAGTTTTATGTACAGTTCCCCAGGCAAATTGAATTGCCTTTGTTAGCGACAAATGTATGATGGACAGACTGACTGACTGACTGACTGACAGACAGACAGACAGACAGACAGACAGACAGACATTGGGCTTTTCAGGCCAAGTTTTACAATGTTTGGAGGGTTTTTTCGGACTGCAAATTAGTTGCGCCAACTAATCTTGTATATGATAAATTGTAGGTACATTTCCAACCATCTACACTGTTTATTTGCTGGTGCCTGGGATCCACAAGATTTAAAACCATTACCAGTCAATATCCCTCTACCACAACATTCTCAAGGCAAGTACATTTTATGTAAAACAAATGGTGGATAAAACACCAAGAAGTGGGTAGAAAATGGTTTAAATAATATTTATAAAACGAGCGGGAGTGTTTTTTTATACTTGATAAAACACGATCCGCGAGTTTTTAAAATGATTTAAAACTCTCATGAATAATTCATAAGCTTCTGGTCCAATAGATCGACCATAAACGTCACAAATATGGACCTTTATACTTTGATAGACAATTGAACATAAATGTCATGCACAGTGACTTTAAAGAAACTCTCACATGGTAAAGATCACATGCAAAAGTCAAGATAGAGTTGCTCATCGATGCCATTTATGTGTCTTCAGTGATCAAATGTGAGACTTACCTTGATGAGGCTCTAAGTCTTCATCTAAATTTGGATGCACCTTTATCTTGATGAAGTCATCTCTCACTAGTATTCAAGTGATCTTTATGATAAAATCACTCGTGATTTGATCATAAAGATCACCTGAATACTAGCGAGGGATGACTTTATCGAGTATAAAGGTCTATGCACGTGACGTGTATGGGTGATCCAATTGGACCAGAAGCTTATGAATTATACATGAGTGTTTTAATAATTAATGAGCATTCAAAGTCGTTCAGCCACATCTTTGAGTGAAAATAATTCCTTTTATATGACCCGTACTGACCGGCGCGCGCGGTCCGATGAAACTAAACCATTTACAAGAATCGTGTGATAGGGTCCATAAGCCTGGAAAAAAGCCCGTAAGGACTCGCTCAAAACATCGCGCAAAAATACGCAGCGTTTTTAGACCAAATGCTTTAAAAAATTGTTCATATGATAAAATGCTTAGTGACCGAGTTAGGTCGGGCTGTATTGGAAATATTTAGCTCTTGGTCATTTCTAAGGACCTCGATGCGCTTGTTTCGTACGTCATGATCTCGAGCCAAATATTTTTCCGTCCGGGCCTCCCACTCAGTCAATAGGAACATGATACTTAAGTCCTTACAATATGAATTATTTTAACCATTAGTCGTGGAATGTATAAAACTGGTGTCAAAATCAAAGAAGCCAGTTATTCTTCTTGGTAGCCAAGCAACGCTGCCACCCATACCAGCCTCCAAGCTCAAAGACTCTTTAGAGGTAGGAGTGTATCACATGTAGAGGATTTGTCTTTAACTGGAAAAATTAATAATGTGAAGAGAGATTACTCCATGGAAGGTGCAAGTATGGGATTTTATTCATGATTTGTTTGTTTGTTGTAGAAACGAACGAGTGACTCTTCAAGTGAATGATAAAAAAGCGTTGAAGAGCTTTACTTTTAGCTTTTAAAAAAGAACGACTTTTACTGAAAGAAAAGCCATTCTAGTGTTGTTTACATTCTTCCACGAATCTCATTGGCTGAGTTCTTGGTTTCTTGATTGGTTATACATGTGAAAAATTCTGGATGTAACGCTTATTTTCACATGTCTACAAATGAGCATTGTGTAATAAAATTCTCATGATTCGTGTAATAATTGTGATTATGAATAGTTTCTTGAGGCCAAACTTTGTTTTAAGGACGTTCATGGCAAAAGATCCTCTAGACAGATTTTTTAAAAAAATTTGCATGATGAAAGAAAAACATAAGAAGTAAAACAAGCAAGTAAAAAATTGGAGTCACCGAATTCGTTTAGCCGCCATAGTGCGTGGAAGCTTACCCTTTTTGGAGTAAAAATGCACGAATAACGCAAACATGGAAATTTGTCAAGAACAAGCCATATTTTGATGAACAGAAATTTTACGCCCCCACACTTTACAGAAGTCTAGTGAAGGATACAATAATCGCTTAGTATTTGGTTTTTGCATTGAAAACTAGTAAAATGAAAAGTTATTGAGCTAAGAGTGTGCACTTGCAGCCTAAAAATTAACTGAAATTGTATTCCAATCAGACACAAATGATTTCGATTTGATTCACAAGACAGATTTTTTATTTTTTTCTGAAAAGTTAGATAATATATTTTATTTTAAAATTAGGGAATAAAAAAGGGGCTCACCTACTTCCTTTTCGAGTTATTTTCACACAACACTTCTGATCCTAATGGTTCCCTATAAGTCAAAAATCAGTCAGGCGTTCCTCGCTTATATAAAAAGAGCGCGCGATCGTGCGTAGAAAGGATGCGCAGAAACAATGGCCATGAACGTCCTTAAAATAAGATACGTATGAGTTTTTGTCACGGTCTTTGATAATTCATTATTGAGGTATTTTACGAGGGCATTGGTACTAACATACTTTAAGCGGTCGTTTAAGAGAGGTGATCGCTGGCAAGGTGGTCGGTTACGAGAGAGATGACACACAGAACTTCCCATTTCAAATTTCTGTTGTATTTTATAAATGTAGGCCTTGGGTATTCCTTGTTTTCTTGGCGGAATGTCTCGTGGATTGTTAGGAAGAAACAGCCCGCTTCACATCAGGCAACGAAGGCGTGACGCTCTCAAAGAAGCCGATCTGGTCATACTAGCAGGTTCGTTAAATGTCAATAGCCTTCCTTTTATAGAATTACCTATATTCTTCTCACAGGCATAGGTGTTTTATGTGTCAGACAAACAAGGTACATTCTGGTTTAACTTCGGTACAGTACCGGAATATCAACGAACCTTGCGTTGTAATGGCGATATGATACGAAGCGATTTGCAACGACGAGTCATGATATTGTTGTGTGGAAAAACTTATATCAAACCAAGCAACGCTGTAACCATAGTTACAGTGTAATAGTTAATGCTTAATGCTGTAACTGAAGGAGACCAAAACTTTTCAAGGTATTCCTGCTCAAACTAAATAAACCATTCTACTTTCTGATAAGCTTGCTTGCTTTCTTCCTAGGAACCGTGTGTGATTTTAGACTGTCCTATGGACGAGTCCTTAACAAAAAGTCTAAAATCATTGCTGTAAATAGGAGCAGCTCTCAGCTTTATAAGGTAAGAATTAATAGGTTAGTTCTTGACGAGGGAGGAATACCAAAGTGATGATCCAGCTGAACTCGCTTGTGATGGAGGTCCAAGTCTGGGAATGGAACCAGTGAGTGTAGCCTCATCCCTTCAATTTTTCCAAATTCTGATTAATTTTGCTGTGGGATGCGTTTTTGGTAGATTGAGAATCACTCCCTGGGTTTAGGGTCGTTTTATCCATCCATCCATCCATCCATCCATCCATCCATCCATCCATCCATCCATCCATCCATCCATCCATCCATCCATCCA
>JANTNT010174735.1:0-19041 GCA_024752375.1 Entacmaea quadricolor
CAGCTTCATCTAAAGTTTTAATAAATATAATTTAAATCCCTCCATGTTCAGGTCTGACAAAAATTATAGCTTTTTTCCGCAATTATGACGTCACTTGATGACGTCACGTGATGATGTCATCAAGTACAAATATTTATTCGGAGAAGGCAAAGTATTTAATATGAAAGTGATTTGACAAAATTTAAGCATTTTAGAGCATTTTCAAATTTCCCTAGCAACAGGCAGTTTTTATATGTCAGTGCACCCTTAACAAGTGAAGGTAAAATGTTCAGTAAAGTTACCCTATTTCAACAGTGTTATAAATTTACCTTTACTCGTTAATACAATGAACATATAACACATAACAAGGCATAATAGTAACATTAAGAAGAAAAAATTAGACACGTGTTCAAGCCAAAGATATTAGTTATTTTTTTACTTACAGATATACCCAAGCCTATACTCTGTATTCGTACACCAAGCTCATAGGGAGTAGTGCAGTCATATGTATCACAAAGATACTGTAAGAAGTCTTTTAGATCCACCTTCCTGGTCCATTTATCATTCTTTGTCAAGTATTGGTCAAGATGTTTAAGTATGTGGACAGTATTGACTTGTCGTACACTATTGGATGGTGCTTTAAACAGATCATATACTATTGGTAACTTGACAAGTGGGCCAACATTGAGATCAAGGAAGTCTCTTTTCTCAAGGAGTCTTGCCATACCTTGACCAAGCTCAGTCAATGTAGATATGCTGTGAACCATGACATAGGCATGAGCATAGAGATCAAGCTGTATTATAACAAGATATTTATTAGTAAAATGTAGATTCTGTATGCTACAGGGATGTACATACACAGAAAGATTATATACCATCTTGTTTTATTTTAAACTTGTAAACTTGTTTGAGTAGAATGGCTTTAGCAACTGAGTGTATGTCCAGATAAGAAAAATAATTTATTCATTTACCATCCATTTATTCATTCATTTACGCATTTTGCACCAGATGGTAACATGGTGAGAAAGCAAAAGGTCAAGTTCCCTCAAAGCTTCCACACAATGTGGCCCTTCCACATCAGCTATTGGCTGCATTATCAAAAATATGATATAATTAAAGAAATAAGAAGAAGAAAACCTAACCCAACACACAAAAATTTAGAATAATGAGAAAATTTCTACAAATAAATTAGTTGTGAATCTTGTATTATATATTATTTACATTACCTTTGAAAGCAGTCTGCTTAATTCCTTGAGTTCTGTGATTTCTATGTCAGGATTTCTGTACCCCAGTTGACTTAGGTTTCTCACTCCAATCTTCTTACAGAGCTCTACCTTGACTATCTCCAGTGATACATGATAACCATTAGATGAAATAGACTCTATAACTTGCTTTGTTAACTCATTTATTTCCTTAGGAGACAAATGCTTAACATTTCCCTTCTTGGGTGACGAAGTTGATTGTGGTGTATTAGAATGTGCATTGTTGAAGGATTTTTCAAATGGACCTGGTGTAGTATAAACAACTTCTTCACTAAAGTCACATTCATCGGATGTTAAGTTCATCTTTCTTCTCTTTGATTTGGTAGATGGTGGAGTAAGATAGAGTTCTTCATTAGAAGAATTTGCCTCCTGCTCCTGCATGATGGCTGCAAATGAGGGCACAGATTCTAATTTTGGCAAAGAAATATTTGGGTTGTTTGGAGCTGGTAGGCCTGTTGTCTTCATAGGAAGAAGACAAGGGGAACTTGTTCCAGTCCTTGCCAGTTGCTGTATGTCACTTGGAGCTGGTAGGCCTGTTGTTTTCATAGAAGAAAGACACTGGGAACTCATATTCCTTGTCATTTGCTGTAAAGCTGGAGATGAGCTAGATGCCATTTGTGTTGTACTTTTTACACCTACTGGTTGTAAGAGGGGAATTGGTGCAAACTGATGCCCTGAAAGAGCTATATTGTTATGCAAGGCTGATGTAGATGGAGTAAAAGATATAGTATCTTGAGGTTCAATACCCATGAGTTCTAGAGTTAGCTCTGATCTTGGTTGAGATAGATATGACTGAGGTGCAGATTTAGATAAACCAGTCAATGGAATAGACTTTGTGGCTGTAAGCTTTGGACTGTCTAGAGTATTAGATGATTCAAAATGACCAGAGGGATTTTTCTCATTGTGACTTAGAGGTACTGAACTGATTTTGTTTGTGTTTGTGCTTTGAGAATTTTCTGGAGTAATTTGTATGGGTTTTGTAAAGCCTCCAGGGCATTCTTGTTCTTCGTCATCTTTCTTTGTATTTTGACTAGTCATACTACAGCTTTTATTCATCCTCATATAAAGTGAACCACAAATTCTTTCAAGTGAAACAACATCAGGAATCCTTTCAAGCAATACAGAAATTTTAATTGATCTTTCAAATCCATATACTTCTGGATTAAATCCAACCTTAAATTTATCTTTATAGAGTTGCTTGAATTGACCAGCATTAACTTTGAAGTTTGCACCCTTTTCTTGTAATATGTTCTTCACTTCAGCTTTGAAGAGATCAATTCCTGATAAAGAATTATCTGGAGATGAAGATGTGGTAGTAACCGATTTACTTTGACCTTTTAACTGTTTCTCTCTTTGATTATCTGAGTGTTTTGATGTTGTTTGGTCAGGAGTAGGTGGCAGCAGTGAAGGCAGGGATTGTTGGGCTTCATCTTTTCTTGGTTCCTTGAATGGCAAGACTTTAACAGAAGACCCAGAAGTGTGCATGCTTGCCTTGCTACTTGATTGAAAACACTCCAACTTGGTCATTGTTTCACTGTTCTTTGAACTATTCCCTTGAGAATTTTGAAAAGTACCTTTACCTGAAGAGACTTGACTAGTGGAAGATTTTTGTTCTTCAGTATTTAACTCCTCCTTCAATAAAATAAATCTTTTCCTGTTTTTAAGAGTGATAATGTCACTGATATCCTCAAAATAAGACGTAATCTTTTTCCTCGAGAATCCATACGTTTGATAATCAAAATCTTTGCCAAATATTTTCTTGTAAACTAATTTGAAATGGCAAATTTCCAATTTGCGGTCCTTGGAGTCGAGAAGCACTTTCTTTACTTCTGATTTAAAAAGCTGAATACCCGACAACTTGGCGTTTGAAGAACTCTCTGCCATGCTGCTGACGAACAAGCTTGTCTGGTCGACATAAGATGTTTTCTCGAAACTATTCAGCCATTTTCACAAGAATAAAGGTATCTTAAATCCTCTTTAGGTATCACAAACATGTCCCTGAGAAACTGCAGATACCTGTTACATAATACACGATTCAAGGAAGAAGACACCCACATATCCGCTGTTTCCAAGAATTTTGACAGCTCAACGAACCGTCCATCTCGGAAATAACATTTTTCACCAGGCGTTCCGCATTTTGCTTGAGTCCAAAGCTTTTTTAATAAGAAATGTAAATAAACATGTCATATAAATGACGTCACTACCACCTACCAGAAACCACAGGAAACCCAGGATCTTATTTATAGATTTTCTAAAAAATTATAAAAATCATCTTAAATGAGAAAAAAATTTGATTCAAATGTACTAGCATGGAAAGTTGTAATTTGTGGTTTATTTATTAGTGGTTTATTTATAGCGCAGCTTACTATTTGGAGGAATTTCCAATATTTCTATCAACCTTTTTAAATATTTGTACTGCCTGTGGCAGACCGCAATATAATTTACCGCCCGAGATCGTAGCGTATTTTGCCGCTAAAGCACAGGGCTCAGAGGAGAAATACTTGAACACGCGCGATGCACACGTATTTTATTCGTATTTATTCCGAGAGCATGCCTTTTGATCCGATTTTGTGATAACCGCAGGACAAAATCATCGGAGGCACTGTGATAATTTTCTAACTGTCAACATGGATCATAGAAAGAACCATACTGTCACATATGTAATTGTAAGAGGAATTTTGTACGCGGGATATCGCGCGCAAATCACGGGTCGCACGCGCAACTCCCCTAAGCCCTGTGAGTAGGAGGAGGAGGAAGAGGAGTAGTAGTAGTTGTAGTAGTAGGAGGAGGAGTAGTAGTAATCCATAATCCATTGCTAACTGTTCCAAAAACATTTTCCTTCGTTCGCTCCCTCGTGTGTACTGATACATGCAACAAGCTCCCACACATTCTCCCTCGTGTGTACTGGTGGTGCAAAATGAACCCGGGAGCGTGTTGCGGGAGCAAGCTCTCTAGTGTGTAACGGCCTTATGAATTGTTGAGCCAGCAGTCAATCATTCTTGTGTTTTTAAAACTTTTAAGATATATTTTTAAATGATTCTTAATGGATAAGGCTAACGGGTCAATACAATACAAACCAACCCATTAGACTTAAAACCACTGAAAGCTGTTATTGCATAAAAATAGGGTTTCACCTTGGAGGGGGTCAATACGAGAGACGGACGGCCTATGTTTTTAGGAGACTTTCTCCCCTTTTATCATTCTTTAAGGGAAGGTACGTTTTATATTGGGGAATAGGGGCTGAGGAATTCAGATTAATTTTTTTAGAAAAAATCTTGACCCTCCCCTGCCGTTTCATAACTAAACTCATGACCCTCCCCTTGAAATGAACAAGAATACACGTGACCCCCCCCCTTATATGGTCTTAATAATTTTTAACAACCACGATCCGTTTGTGGAAGTGTTTTTGCTCGGCAGGAATACAAAACACGGAATTCAAACATTTGTTTGAAAACAAGAAAGATAAACACAACTGATCATGTTCCTAACAAAAAAAAGGTTCGCTCTCCAAGGGAATAGTTTGTGTGTTAGGGACTGTGCAGTAACAGCGGTTTTCTAAAATAAGTAAACTACAGCTTTAAATTAACTTAAACCCATCCTTTTCAAAGGCTGAAATAACTTCTAACCCCCGGGGGCACCGGGTTAAGACTGTAAATAAGCGTGCAACCAAATTCCTTCTGACTTCCAGCCGCAACTTTTTGAAATTTTGTGCGAGCGAAGCGAGCAAATTTTTGATAGCTTTTTGGCCCATAAAGCTTTTTCTGTGAGCGAAGGAACGTTTTTTGTTTTGTTTTGTTTTGTCCTTGAAAGGTGAGAGTTTCTTTTTTTGAACGCGAGCGCAGCGCGAGAAAAAAAAAATGTGTATGGAAGCATATCAGGTGAAAAGGGCCTTCCCCTTGCTTTAAACTTATTAAAAGACGTAACCCTGCCCTTGAGTGTACAAATTTGACTGACCCTCCCCTCCATCCAATAAAAACATACCTTCTCTAATTAGAGAATGATTAGTTAATAGCGGCGGTAATTGTAAACGAAATACTTAACCTAAGTATTTAAACTAGCAAATTAGCTCAGTTTCAGAGGGTCGACCAATTAAAAAAGTGCCAATATCACTCAAGGAAATAGGACGGCATGTCTCGCTAGAAGCACCGACTTCAAGGTAAGACTGTTCCGTTCGAGGAAAAAAAAAACGGAAAAAATGAACGTCAATTACTAATTGTTATTCTAACAAAAAATATAGTCTGTTACACTGTTATATCACAGTGGATAACTTTGTCGTGTAATGTAATAATGACAAAGTTTTTTTCTATTTTTGACCATAACACTTTTTATCTTGTCCCTGTAGAATGCACTCGTTTGTATACTCCATTAGTATTTCTGCTCTCTTACATTAATCTTCTTCCTTTTTGTTGCTAAGAAGAATTAATCATCAATGCTGTAAGATGGAAGCTGTAGCTGTGACGTAGATCAGGCGAGTTTCGATTTATAAAGTGCCTTGCAACTTCCCGAATGTGTTTATCTTGCAGAATATAGACGCCAGCGACTCTCTTTGTATTATTTTCATTTTTAAGGAAACATTTTGAAACCATGAAATGTGAAAGTATGTCCAAAGCGATATCTGTTATAACTTAGATATTTTATGACAGTACATAAAGGATTTAGGTAACTTAAATAAGATAGAAATGAGCAATACATAATTTAACATTAATTAACAATTAAAAACACTTTAAAAATAAAGTATCCTGCGCAGTACAACTCTGGATGTTTGAACAATACCGTAGTTATGATACTCGGTTTGTATTGAACCTTTCGCAAATATTTTGAGTTTCACTAATTTTTATAGAAATGTATAGTGATTAAAAATAGCAATCAAAACTGAAAGACTGCAACTGAATTACATCCCTCGAAATGATTCATCTTTTAGTTTGGTTATTCTACAGGTTGTTTTGTTTGTCAGAGTATAATAGCCCGGCAGTCAGCATTACACTACTAAAGACATGAAAGCCAATGGGCAACGCAGCCTGATGGACGTGGAGCGCAATGACATTTCTTGCCCACTTCTTGAATCAAGTGATATCCAAGATTCGTCCAACTTTTTTTTCACATATAGCCACTGTAAAACGTCATGGATGACACAGTGTGCTGGTTTTCTTTACTTCTTCTTCCTAATTTTTCTGTTGGTATTTCTGACCGTGTTTTATCTCCCACGAGGTTTCATTTGTTGTATAAGAGACAGAGTGTCATCTTACCAGTGTAACGATTCTGTCTTCATAGAGCATGACTTGGAATTAGAGATGACTTGGCTGACGTCCCAATGTTTTAATGACATACTTTGCATTAGTGTTTTGGCCAAATGGCAAGGTACAGGTGGTTTGAAGTCGATACTCCGTAAACTAGTAGGACTTCCAAAGTTCTGGAGTATCATGGGTATGGTTGGTGCTTCTGCATGCTATTTTATTGTCATGGTGGTCCGTACAATCAATAAGACATCTATTACCCAAAGTATTCTATTATATCTTTTCTCTCTCCATTACATCTGCATGGCAATCCTTGTACCAATATTAAACTACACGAAAATCTCCGTGTTCTCTGAAGTTAAAGGTTACAGCAAAGTTCATCAGGTGCTGATCAAGGTCACCCTTTTGGTCCAGTTTCTGGTCAATGCTTGTATGTTCTGTTTGGGTTTTATTGAACTAGGTTTTAACGTATCTGGTATAGATAGCAATGCTAAAGGTACTTCAGAAGTCCAGACTATATGTTTGATATTGAGAAATGCTACTGTGGTATTGTTTTACTACACTGTGCAGTCCTTTCTTTGGAACAAGTTATTTGAAGACAAGAGAAACATCCTGGGACACATGAAAAAACTTGAATGAAAAACTTTAAGACAGCAAGCTTCAAAACAAAACATTGTTATTGATCGATTGACTGGAGTATCCAGAGGCGGATCCAAAGACAAGCATGGTTGGCGCAGCGGTTAGATCGCTCGCCCCTTACACCAAGGTGACCCGATTTTAATTCCCAGACTCGGCATCACATGTGAGTAGAGTTGTTTGTTGGTTCTCTCCTTTGCTTCGAGGGTTTTGTCCGGATTCTCCGGTTTTCCTTCCTCCGTAAAAATCAGCATTTCTACCGTGATATTCTAATTCGACCAAGATAACGATGTTATCCTCATAAAAGTCGTTTGTTTTAAGCTGAGGAGAGGAGGTTCAAAAGTAACAGAACATAGTAAGTGACCCCTCAACTCCATCACCACTTCGTTTAAATGTAATTACGAGACAGTATAATACAAACGGTGATAAAACGCTCGAGGCCAAAAGAACTGTCAAAGTTAATAACGAACTATCTGTATAAAGATATCTCTCAAGCATCTACATATATTTTTCTTTCTTAGTTTTCACCCATTCCTCAGGGAGTAAATAACAAAAAACGTTAGTTCATTAGTTGATTCATGGATGAAAAGCTTATTTTAATGAAAAGAACGGTAGGTCGAACAAACGAACGAACGATCGAACGAGTGACTGTGTAGTGAGTGAATAAATGAACAAGTGAACAAGACTGAGTGAATGAATGAATGGACCATACCAACATCATTATAGCACAATTAATCTAATAAAATATACGATGAGCTTATGACAGGTAACAGTGCACATTATATACTCCTGCTCCTCAAACACAGTAGATTACTAGTAGAGGAAATTTACTATAAAGAAATGAGCTGTAAACATACAGATACTGGTTTCTATTAGTACTGAACTCACTGGTCTGGGATCACATTAAAGTGATGAAGACCATAAAAAATGCGGCGTCAGGTACGTTTTTGTAGATAAATTTGTCACGGCTATTTTCAGTATTCGTGCTTACTTCAAATGTAGAAGTAATACAACAAATATGAACACAAGATTGTTATGAAAATAAGAAATGGTATTTCATCATGATCAAAACACAATTAATTGACATTGTCAATTTGTCCCGATTTTAATGACTGAATACTAGTGTCACTATATGTGTACTACTTTACACTCCTGCCAGACAAAAGCACTCTTTCAATAAAGACAATATTTTGTACAAATCCCTAATTTAAAAAGAATGGCCTACATATCATATTTAAAAGAGAATTGACCATTTACAAACTGAATGCATGAATTTTTTTCCTTTGTAAGGAAATTAACTCAGTGTATGAAATCTATTTTAAAACATGGTATAAAGTATAGTTTTAAAGACTGAGCGACGCAGAAGTAAGTGTTGATATGCAAAAATAGATAGGTGTACACTTATTTCAAAAAACCTCCAGTTGAAGGTGGCATATCCGAAATCTGACATCTGAAGTGGAAAAATGAAAGAAAAAATAACACAGAAAAAAATAGGGGTTAGCTTTTTGTAATGCTAAATGTACTGTATGAACTCTACTTAACTGAAAACAATGTATGTAGCATAATAAAAAGCACAGGAATCATTGCGTATCTACTAGAACAGATGTCGCATTCAGATCTCCCAACTGTCAACGTTTTTAAAATAGGCCGGGAGTAAACTTTCAACAGTAAATCTATTTTTGGTGGAGATTGGTGAAAGGAAGGGCTGTTTTTACAGTCTACTGGAGTAAGAAGGCGGCGAAATGTCTGGAGTGGAGATCAATCAGAAGTAGGACGACGAATCAACATCCGGACAAGATAACATAATATATAACTCTAAATATTTGTTTTCGTGTTTAGATCTCACCGCTTTTTCCTTGGTCCTATAAAAAACAAGAAAATAAAGAAAAACATCGCAAATGTTTAGTTTGATTAGCCTGAAGTCGAGCCTAAATACAATGCACTGTGGGGCGCTACTGATCTGTTGTTCCAATGTACCATGTTGGATAGAATTAGCTTCAAGGCAGGACGCCTACTTATAATCCAAATGAAAAGTGAACGAATTCCTCCGGAACCAATTAAACTAAATAGAGTCAATGAAAACCTCTATCACTGCATTAGATCACATGATTAGAAGCTTGCCTTAGCAAGAGAAGGATTGCTATTCAACAGTATAAATACACTAAAAAAGCATATAAATCTTCACAGCGATGAGTCAACGGCTGCCACTTCGAAAGGTAAGATATTTAATTGCATAAATGTATTCTAACTGAGTTTTGGTTTAAAATATTGTTAATTTTGATCAGAAGAAAGGTAAGGAGATTTGTGACGCCATGCGACACGGCGTCGCTAGCTCAGCCAAACGATGCTTTTAAAGAGAGACGATTACTTTTCTGCTAGATTTAAAAATAAATTCAGTCAAGGTAAGTTTAATTCAGTTGATATGATTTTTAAATGCAGGTATTTAAAAGAGTCGACGCCAAAACTTTGGGAATATATCTATTTCAAAAATAATTTTCTTTTCTTTTTTCCACTTTCTTTTCATTATTGTATAAAAATAATTTACTTTCCCTATTACAATAATTTGATTTACCTATTACGCTATGCCTATACGTCTTTTGAGCCCATCCCACATGGCTTACTTGCCTACTTCTTCTTGTGTGACACGTTTTTGTGGGATCCAGCCAGTTCTCTAGATGCACCGTGCTGACGAGGCCCAAAAGGCCGAAACAGCTGTCCACGGTTTCTAGTTGAACTGGCTTTCTCTATACAATGACTAGAAGTTGTCAAAGGCCTCAGTGCAGTCTTCTTCTGTCATGACACGTGGGTTCGTAATTTACCTATACGCTATGCCTATACGTCTTTTGAGCCCATCCCACATGGCTTACTTGCCTACTTCTTTTTATTTCGCGGTCAATTTTTTTTAATCGCTGTTTATTGTTGTTGTTGTTGTTGTTGTTGTAGTAGTAGTAGTGGTGGTGGGTGGTGGTGGTGGTGAACTTATTTAGCCACGCTAACATATACAACAAAGCTAATTTCCAATATGGGTGTGCTTAATTACAAAAAAAATAATATAAGCTTATTACAAATAGTATACAATAGTATTCTGATATTAATAAGGGCGCATGCGTGTTTAATTACAAGAATATATTGTATATAATAAATAGATTGAGCGATTAACATGATATAAGAAACTGGATATAACATAAAAATTTAATACAAAACTGTTAAAAAATATTATAACATGCTGAGAGATAAGAGTTTGTTGCGGAAAGAGACTGGGTATTTACAATTAGGTCACTGGGTTAAGAATTCCACAATTTGGCACCATTATATGTAAAACGTTTTTCAAAAAAAAAATGGTTTTTTGTAGTAGCATGGCAACTTTATTTGAGGAATTGGTCGCATATGACTCCTAATAACTGCACGTTTAGTGCAATACTTGATGCTAGTAAAGCGAGTAAAAGGGACACTGCAAACAATCTTTTAAGCAGGTAAGTAAATACGAGATAAAAATGAGGTATATAAGCAAGGAGAGAAAAAAGAACGGGAAGAAAAAATGACAGCAAAAGAATGAAAAAGAAAGGTCGCCAAAGAGACTGGTACATACTCATGTATATAAATATACAAATTTATTGTGGAATGGAAATGTCAATGAAAAACATGCAAGTATCGACAAATAAGAACAGATGTTTAATGAATTGACCAATCAGAATAGATATGGTCTTATTGTTATGTACCGTCCAATTAGAACACATATTTAATGGATTGACCAATCAGAATAGATATCGAAAGCCTTATTGTTTAGGACCGTCCAATCAGAATACATATTTACTGGATTGACCAATCAGAATAGATATGAAGGCCTTATTGTTATGTACCGTCCACTCAGAACACATATTTAATGGATTGACCAATCCGAAAAGAAAAGTAATGCCTTAATGTTTTGGATTGACTAATCAGAATTGATATTGAAGGTTTTATTGTTATGTACCGACCAATCAGAATGGATAGTAGTAGGCCTCCGTAGGTCGAAAACGACCATGGATAATGCGACCTTGTTGACATCCGGTGCCGCGGTGGGTCCACGGCTGTGGCTGATGAGACCAATCCGGGAGTGACAGACTCTGTCACAGTGGATGCAGGTGTGAGTGGTTGCCGGGTTGTCTTTGGGCGTGCGCGCCTTCCGTCTTGCTTTCTTTTCCTCTGCCAGGATCTGAATACTCTCCTCTCCCATCGTCAGCTGTTTCTTGAGCACGCTGCGCCATCTGTTGCGGTCAGCTAATGTGCACTCCGATCCCAGCTCTCGGTGTTGATGTCCAGAGCTTTCATATCACGCTTGCAGACATTCTTATAGCGCAACTCGGGTCAGCCAGCAGGTCTTGTGCCAGAGGCTAGTTCGCTATACAAGATGTCCTTTGGGATGCGGCCATCTTCCATACGGCGAACATGGCCGAGCCAGCAAAGCCTGCGTTGTCTGAGCAGTGTGAACATCGTGGGGAGGCCAGCACGTTCGAAGACCTCAGCATTTGGCACTTGATGTTGAGGATGCAGAGGAGGCAGCACATGTGAAAACTATTCATTCTCTGCTCCTGCTTAGCGTACGTTGTCCACGACTCGCTACCGTACAGCAGTGTGCTTATGATGCAAGCATTGTACACTGCCATTTTGGTTGTGATTGTGAGCTTGGAATTCTCCCAGACACGCGTGGTAAGCCTACCAAGAGTTGTTGTAGCCTTCCCGATACGTTTATTGATCTCAACATCGAGGGACAAGTTGTAACAGATGGTGGACCCGAGGTAGGTGAACTGGTGTACCACGCCGAGTTCGTAGTTGTCGATGGTGGTGACAGGAGGCGTCTCCACATCCTGGGCCAGCACATTGGTCTTTTCAGGCTGATTGTAAGCCCGAAGTCTTTGCAGGCTTGGGAGAATCTATTCACAAGTTCCTGGAGCAGTTGTTCTGAATGTGAAGTGACTGCAGCATCGTTAGCGAAGAGCAGATCTCTGGTGAGGACCTCAAGGACCTTAGTCTTTGCTCTCTGTTTTGGGAGGTTAAACAGCCGCTCTGATCTAGCGTGCTGGTAGTCCCGTCTGTTGCAGTCCCAAATGCAGGTTTCAAAATCAGGGAGAAAAAGATCAAAGAGGGTGGGCGCCAGGACACAGCCTCGTTTAACACCACTCTTGGTGTCAAAGGACTCAGACATTCTGCCTTCGTATTGCACTGTTGCCTTCATGTTATCGTGATCATGATGTGTAGTTTTTGGGGGCATCCAATTTTCACAAGGATACTGAAGATGTCCTACTATCATGCGTGACCAATCAGAATATATATAGTATTGCCCAATCACAATCGATGTCTATATACTTAAAATGTAAAAGATTTGGTATTATTTATTCAACTAAATACCCTATCAAAAATAACCAAGGTCAGTTGAAATTTGCAGCCTTAGGGTTAGACGTCTGCTTGAAACTTCACAAGAGACGAAAACGTGAAATAAACACAAAGTCATTTGTCAAGTTTATTTCCTACAAAAGGAAGAAAATGTTAGATAAAATAAGAATACGAAAAAAGATGAGTAGTTCAGTCCCCGAGGTAAATGATAGCCGGCGGGATTAACGTGACTAACCTACAACATCCAAGTTCATCATGGTTTTGTGAACTAACAGGAAAGGCTTTATTAATAGCAATGTCGTGATTAGAAGACTGATGTTACGACATCCGTTGCTAAACCTCGATGGAAAGATTACCAAAACGGTAAAGATGTTTTACTAAATTGAATTATTCAATTGGTCATATTTTAAGTTTTTTTTAGCTTTGAAAATTAGATAATAAATGAGTATTACTGTTATCAGTAACAATCAGTGTCAGAACATCGAAGGATTTGTCAGATTGCAAATTATATTCACCAAGAATAAAGTTAAACGCGACAAAAAGTCGAATGAACTGGTATATATTTCGACAATACAAAGGAAAGATCCTTAGATAGCTGGATAACAGTTGTATATGAATCGTCTTTAGAGAGCTTAACTTCCTACAGTTAAATGTTTTTTTTTTTTTTTTTTTTTTTTTGACACAAATTCATTTGAGTTGTCTTTATCGACTTTTTACAGTTTATGAACGGCACAAAATACTTTAAAATTAGAATTTTTTTTTTCAAAGTTAAAAACGAAACAGTTATGATCTGATGTTTATGGGAAGGTTATGATTCTCCACTGGAGAACAGAAGTGGACATACAGCAGTCTCAGTAGGAATATCGGTGGTTTACAGCACAAGGGTATCCGAATTAACCGGCAGGCTATGTACCGAGCATGAATTCTAAAACAACAAGGCTATCAATTTTGCTTTTACGTATTGATGTTTCGGCCTTTGGAAAGGACATTGGGCACATTTTCGTTTAATTGTTAATTTTAGTTATAAATTATGAAATCAGTGCGCCAACGGCTAATACACCCCTTAATTACACGATACAACTTCTCCCTACAACAATACACCGAATCGAAAGTATGGCCGCCACTTCATTTTCATAATTTTTAAAATTCACTTTTCAAGAAAGTACAACATTTATACATATAAACTTTATTTTAAACTTTATATAAACTTTACTAGTTTTAGACTATATGGTATCAAGAAAGTAAGAAAGTTTTAGGTAAAAGTATGGTTCTTGAGAATTTATGGTTAAGGTGGATCGTATTAGTAATTTCTGGGTCACACTTCTTGAATTCTCTTAAACATACGTTTAACTTAGTCCGATAGATATGATTTTTACAACAGATGTTGTACTTGGATGAAAGTTTCGAAAGACAGTCTTTTTATGGTAATAATTGTTTTCATAGCAACGGTAAACAAACTTATCTGGAAACGGTTTTTCCTAAATATCTTTCGAAATCGGGCAGCTCTTGAAATGTGGATAATTGCAGCATAATCTGCACTGTACAACAATAAATGAGCAAGTTTCAAGAAAAGTTATCTGTTTGATTTTGAATAAATCGCTTTTTACCGATTTTCAGCGCTTTTCGGCGTTTTATTCAAAATCAAACAGATAACTTTTCTTGCTAACGTCACATGCTATGGTTATATTAGCAGATATCACGATAATTATGAGTTACCAAAACCATACAGTAGTACCGCTTTGGCTTGAGGGCCCGGGAAAATGGTAATCTGAAACAGTTTATTGACCAGTAATCACTTAAATGACTCAAGTGGTGAACCATCCACTAGAAATCACTTTATAAACTATCTTTAGCAGTAGTTATAGCCTATTAAATATCAATGCAATTACTTTTCTTGTCGTCATTTCCATTTACATATGGCTTCCTTTCATTATCGGCTTCCCACAGACCAGATCCCATTATGTATTGTTTTCTAAAACAAAACCTTTAACATGTCGTTTCTATGGAAAATGTGGTAAGAAATAGAATCCCTGGTACCCTATTATTAGACCCGTCATGTTTTAGGGTAATCAACACCTACGGCCTGTATTGTTCTCTATTGTTTATGCTATTGTTCTATTGTGCGATGGATGGATAGAACGAAGAATAGATATCCTAAATCATGACTCATATGCCGATCTGACCAATCACGTTCCGTTTCCAAGATAAATACGAATCTAAAAATAGAACGAAGGGCTGATATAAACCCAGTACCAGGTATTTCTTCTCTTACCTCATTTTCTCTTGGTTGTTTACATTAATGTTTACTTAAACATGTGTTTCAAACGGCGTAACAGAGTACATTGACTGGATTTGAGCGATACGTAAATATATTTGAGTGAGATTCGAACCCACGACCGTGTTCTAAATATCAGAATGAAACCACTTTCCTCTTTTGGTTATATAAAATGGTATTTTCTAAGTGGTTGGGATATCTGATCCTAGAATTACCTTAGATTTGACTCACGACTGCTCCCAATTGTGGCTGATACAGTCAGTAAAGCATCGGGCTAGAACTCCGAAGGTCGTGGTTTCGAATCTCACTCAGCCCATTATTTGTCTGATCAACTAGTTAGTAAGAATTCTTGGCTTCGAGTGTATAGTGGTACGCATTAATGATTTATGTAAGTCGCTGAGGATGTTCTTAATATAAGAAAAGACAATTTATGCAGTAGCTCTCATGATGCACTTTTCGTCTTAGATCAAAATTAAAAACTCAAAAGAAACAGCTTTTTTGGGAAGTGAAGGGAATTACTTTAATCTGAGATTGTTTGATAACTATATAACGATAAATGATCACAAATTTTATCGCTCTAGATCGGCTATTACCGATAAGCAGTTTTATTCAAGTCAAATATTTCACTTTTGTTAAACACCATTTCCTAAACATCGATCATGTACGGTTTGTATAAACTATATACTGTTACTATCATATACTCTTAGCCCTTGTTCAAACGTCGAAGTTTTTCATGTGCCGAACGCATCAAAAAATAGATAATCAGACGGCTTCCTTTGATCTAATTAGATTCGGCATGTGAAAAGTTCGACGTTTGAACTGAGCCTCAGTGGCATGTCAAATATTCAATAATATAGCGACAATACAAGACTGGTATTACAGTACTTATATTTGTAGTATAAACTGTATTTGAGACTATCAATTAACTTAGATCCATGGATTGTTGTCATGAAGACAATTTTAGTAAGGCCAACTGCGTGTAGAAATGTTATCATTAAAAATTGAATATACTACTAGACACCGTTATACAGTGGCAAGCAAGGTCAAAGATATTTGGATCACTCCTCTCAAATTCCCCATGATATACTAATGTTTTTAAAAGTAATCGTAAACATTCTCGACCACCTCTCGTTAGTGATGAACCCTCGTATCGTAATCGATCACCTCTACTTAGTGATCAACCCTCATTATTGACCATCTCTCGTTAGTGATCAACCCTTGTAATCAACCACCCACCTTTGTTGGTGATCAACCCTCATTGTCGACCACCTCTCGTTAGTGATGAACCCTAGTATCGTAATCAACCACGTCTCGTTAGTGATCAACCCTCGTAATCGACCACCTTTGTTGGTGATCAACCCTCATTATTGACCATCTCTCGTTAGTGATCAACCCTCGTAAACCTTTGTTGGTGATCAACTATCATCAAGAATTAGATGCTGTTTCACGGATTTATTGCCTTCACGCCTTTAGGCGGTTTTCACTAGAAGAACTAATAGAACTACCAGTAATCATTTATGACGGAATGCTGGTATTAAGATTATAAAGCACTTAGTAACTAATAAGAAAACACAGAGACTCGGTGTCGAGATGTAATATGATATCTAGATAGATCAGGAACTAAACGTCATATCAACTAAAAAACAGCTTAAGGAACTTTAAGATTGAATACGTAAAACCGTAAGGGATGAATAACATATAATCTGGAATATTCAAGCTGAAAATATGCCGCCTGGAAGCGTCGTTAATGAACGCTGGTATACTCTACTTACCCTGGTCAACCATTAAGGGACAAACCTTTTAACCTTACATTATGTCTAGTGTATGATTATCCTTGATACTCATTAAGAACGTCTTGGGACAGTGGCATTATACTGGCTAACTAGCCTGGAAATGGTGCAGAAAATCTACAGTCGTTCTATCTATTGTATTATGTATTATTCATTATATTTGTATGTATTACATACTCTGAGTACTGAAAGTAACAATACACCAATCCCATATTCATTGTTCTACCTCCCTAGTTACGGTAGCTACGTCAGACAAGCTAAAATGAATTCTTGATATACAGCTTAGAACAAAAACCGATTGCTGAAATTCTTAAATTTCCTGTCTTAGAATAAATGCATTCTAAAGGTACATTAACAAATATCTATAACCACTAAAGAATCTTATGAATTTGAGTTTGTTGGTCGGACATGCTTATTCCATTGGGAAAACAACCCACTGTTTGGTGGTCGTAAAGCAAAGCAGAGGAACGGTGTACTAATAATTAAGAATAACATCTACAAACATACTTTTCCATACCTCACTAACGAGCAACGGTAAAGTCTAATTTTTTCGCAGTTATTGCTCAAAGGTACATCGGTTAAACCAGTTGAAGACATTTAAGGTAAGTTAATCCAAGCAAGATTAGAAGGGCTTATGTACAAAAGCAGACTGATATTCCAAACAAATTACAATAAGAACCTTATCCTTATCTAAGATTTATTAACTTCTTAAAAGCTTCACGTGAAAAACGAAGAAATTACATTACTTGCTGGCTGCGAATATTGAAGGTACTTATTTTTTCCATCTTGAATGTGTATTTATCCGTTTATCTAAAATATATATGAACCTATTTACTTATTTGTTGATTTATCTATTTATTTACCCATCACAGTCTATTAATTGATTTTACTTAATATTTAATTACTTGTTCTATATCAGTCCAAGATCTCGGTGATATTTACCACATTAATATCTTCGTTAAGTTATATTTATCACATAATATCAACTATAAAAAGAAAATCTTATGACAAAAAGTAAGCTATAGCTCTTAAAATAAGGTGGTCGTCCTTACATGAGGTGGCCGCTCTTACATGAAGTGGTTGCTCTTAAATAAGTGGTCGCTGGTAAATAAGGTGGTCAATCTTAAATACCGGAATTGGTCGCTCTTGTATAAGTAGGTCGCGCTTGCATGAGGTGGTCAGATCTTACAAAAGGTGGTCGCTCTTAGATAAGGTGGTCCCTCTTACTGCATGATGTGGTCAGCTCTTACACAAGGTGGTCGCTCTTACATATGGTCGCCCTTACAAAAGGTTTGTTATTCTTAGTTGGCCTTTCTTGGATTAGAGGTGGCATTACAATTATAGAATAAACGACCCTAAGCAGCGCCCAGTGCTCTTACAACAAGCTTTTATTCATTATTAATCCATACTTTATATTTATTATCCTAGAGCAGACTGTTCTTACACACACACAGTTCTATCAATTTCCTGTCCTTGCTTACAGTAGTTTGATATTTGCCAAGTATCAATTTCGCATGAGATGAAAACCATTCGGTTCAAGTAAACATAAAATATTTCTCATTTTAACAAAAACAACAAAACCAAAATTAAGGCGTCTCGAAGTAGTTTTTTTCTGACCAGACTTTCACTTTTCATTCAGTGAAGTGATAAACTTATCCTGAGCTGATCAAAACGCCTTTTAAACCAATGTTTGGATAGTAGCGACAGTTTAGAATTTTGTCAATTTCAGCTCCATTGGCGTTACCTTGGCAACGAAAAGAAACGATAAACAAAGATGGCTGAAATTGGTTTTTCTGAAATATCTCGCGATCTGGGATGAGCTCCAGACAAGCAACTATATTGCTTATAAACTACACACAAAAACGTATTATTTGCGAATCATTCCAAATCGATCTGTCACAGCTACTTTGCCATGGCGTGTAGTTACTTTGCCATGGTGTGTAGTTACTTTGGCATGGTGTGTAGTTACTTTGCCATGGTGTGTAGTTACTTTGGCATGGTGTGTAGTTACTTTGCCATGGTGTGTAGTTTAAAACCAATATAGTTGCTTTATGGAGCTCATCCAGATCGCGAGATGTTTTAGTAAAACCGATTTCAACGATCTTTGTTTATCGTTGCCAAGGTAACACCGATCAACTTCCAACTCTACCAATAGACTTAATCGGCTAACGCACACTGCAATGTTTACATTCTTTCTCCCATTTCAATTCTTTTGGGAATTCGATGCTTTGTTTGAGTTCTTTTCCTCCTAGTATTATAGTGTTATAAGCTAAATTAAGGAGTAATAAATCGAAGTATCAATAAGCTTTTCGTGCGTAAATTACAAACAAAAGAAACATCCCTCAGGGGAATGGTCAGGTGATCTGAAATGGGTCAAAGAATGCAAAGATTGCGTTAGCCGATTAGGTCTATCACTCACTCACTCACTCAGGGCGGCCTCAGCCGAGTCACACGCCTGGCGGACCAGTCCTTACGGTTAGCCATGCAGGACG